>CAJPEX010002964.1:0-33321 GCA_905338405.1 Notodromas monacha
AAAAGAGCGCAAGAATTATACTTTCTAAATGAAATCATTGAAACAAAGCAGTTATTATCCGTATCAACGATTATTTTGAGTGTTTAAATTTGTGCAAAATTATTGCACCACGACTTTCGGAGGATGCCAATCTTGCTGAAAGCTCATTTGGAAGCTGAGAAAAACACTCACTCGTGGAACATGAATGAACCGAGCAAAAGTTGAGAGAAAATGCCGAAATAAAACGAAAAAGTGCTTATATTTCTTATTGACTGCGAAGCAGCTAAGAACTTTTTTTTATATATATATGACATATATATACACCGCGTATTTTTCTCGCGTTCTTAATATGAAAGATTTACTTTAGTAACTAACAAAGCAGTTATTATCCGTATCAACGATTATTTTGAGTGTTTAAATTTGTGCAAAATTATTGCACCACGACTTTCGGAGGATGCTAATTTTGCTGAAAGCTCATTTTGAAGCTGAGAAGAACACTCTCTTGTGGAACATGAATGAACCAAGCAAAAGTTGAGAGAAAATTCCGAAATAAACGCTTTTTCACGAATATAAAGAATAGATATCGCTTCGATTCTTGAAAAAAAATATATCTGGCGCATAAAATGTGCAAGATAATTTTTTTTCGAAATAAAAAATCGAATCAAAGCAGCTTTCATCCATATCCACGATTATTTCGCGTTTTTATATTTGGGCTAAATTATTTCAACAACAAAAGATATTCTTGTTTTATGAAATCTCTCAAACTGCAGCATAACCATGTCCTGGGCTGATTGGCAAGATTTAAAACTGTATTCATATCAAATTTGTTACCCCTCAGCAGCAGTGCCATGCATTATTGTTTCGAAAAACACTGTACATTTACGCAATTTTCTTCTACCATGCATATCCTTGATTTCGAGGAATGGTTTCCAACGATGTGATAAATAAAAAAAGCGAATAGAAAATAAAAATTCCCTCTTGAATTTTAGTATGATCACAGAAAAAAAGAGACAGTGAATCCAACTTTCACCTATCAGAAAATGAATTTACAGAAACTTGAAGACTTCGTCACTCATGTTTCGTCCGAATAATAACACACAACTTCGAATCCTTCGAATCCTTACTCTTGTATTTCCTCATTTTTCCACGTGGAAAAAGGGACTGAAAAAATGATAATTAGACACAATACCTTGGTAATAAACCTTGGCCTATACTCTCCGTAAGATCTTCTGAATTTATAAGGGGGACTGGTATCATTTTTTGGAAAATATAATAATATTGACAGTGTAAAAATATTAAAAAATGAAACCGTTGCATTTTATAATTGTCATTAAAATTTATCCTGAATTGATTTCAATGCTAGAAACACAGTTGACGGTGAGTTCATCTAACATTGTCCTTCACCGATTTTCGTACAGATTTTATTCTTTGAAGCAAATCACGAATACAGTAGCATACACTACTTTCAGTTTAGACATATCCAAAATATTATTTTCTGAAAACGGAAAAAAAATTGGATTCCAGTGATGTAAAACATCTTTTAAATATCAGTATGGATAAATAAATCGTCAACTTAGATTTCAACAGAATGTTATATTTTATTTTATGCATGAGTGAATACATAAATCCTCTTCTGTTTACGCGCGCAAAAATTTATTGTCGCAACTGTTGCCCAGCGTTATTCTTATGAATTTTCTGGATGGACCCGATTTTGAAAAATGGGGAAGCTCTCTGCTCCCTGTGACAATGATGAAGTGCACATCACCGGCTCCTCCCTTTTTTGCCCCAAGCTTTTTAAGGCCCTTGAAGGCCGGGCGCCCGTAGGCCGCATTTTGCAAGGGTGCATCAACAGCTACTGCTGTTGCTGCTGGGGCAGCTGGCTTTCTTCGCCCTTCTATTGTTCGTCACGCATTTATACCCTGTAGACTAGAACTGTGTCGGATACACGTAAGCGCTCAAGTGTTTTTTAACCAACGGAAGAAACTTTTTTTTTCAAACAGAACCGAAAATAAAAAAAATAAGCATGCAAGAGAAATTGTGAAGGAAGTCGAGGAGAAAACAACGGGAAGTTTCCACCCTTTTGAAAATGCAAGCCTTTCCATTATTCTGCTCATTCATTCTGTGGTTCTTCGTTCATTGTTCGCAAGACTCGGGAACTCTTTTTTCTTTTTCTTTTCTTTTTTTTGCGCTCCTTTTGAAAATTGGAGCTGAACCATGGAACCTGCGCTTTTAGCACTTGCAAAAAGTTTCACGAACCTGCAACAAAATCCCGCGGATAGGAAAACAGTGTTTTGTTCTCGCAATCACTTATTTCATAGTCGCTTTTTTCATGCTTCAGTTCGAACCAGGTCATGCAGCAAAAAGGAAGTACAGTACTGTAGTACCTGCACAAAGTTTCTTTCATGCTTTCTCCCCTGCTCTTTTCAAGATTTTTGTTTTCTTTCCTTCTGCAGGCTTTTCTCTAATAAATGCACTGCATCGAAATAAGTTGTTCAGACGAACTCGTTTATTTTCAGAGAACAAGAGGCATGTAATGCATATTTTCTCAGATTGTGCATGTTGACTCTTTCTTGAAACGATTTTGGCAACAGTTACAAGATTGCTTACTTTTCGTGATGTCAGAGAACTAAACGACACACAGAATTTTTTTCCGTATACAGTACAGCGAATTCATTTCATTGACGGATTTCGTCGTCGAAATTCCTCGGACTCGTTCACTTTTTCCATGGAGCGACATCTGTGGGAGGTGCCAAGCAGCAATAAATGATGGAAACGTACTTGAACAAAAAAAAAATGTGCACAATTCTCTGCGAATGTTTCATTTCCGTTGCTTCAATGAAAAAATCTTCGGAAATTTTCCGCTTATACTGGCCTCAATCGATGTTTCGTTCCCGGGTTTTCCATGAATTGTTTCGATTTTGAAAAATTGCTAAGATTTATTCGTGACTTGGAACACAAAAACTAAACTGTATTTAGTAAAATCAGGTTCAGGCACGTTCTTCCCGGATCTACGCAAATCATTCTGCAAAAATAAGGGACAGCAAAAAAACAAAAGAAAAAAATAAATACATGGTCGGTTCGCTGCGAGCCAAAAAATCTATAAATACCCGGTTTTAAAAAGGTTCTCTATCTCGGAGAAGCGAGGAAACGGGTTTCGCGTAGTAGATACCAATATATATTTTTTGTGTATATTTGTCCATGTTTTATTTTTAAAATGGGTTTTTATTCTGATCGAAAAGGGGACTTCTCGGTTTTCGGTTTAACCAGCGCTCGGCACGTCGANAAGCGAGGAAACGGGTTTCGCGTAGTAGATACCAATATATATTTTTTGTGTATATTTGTCCATGTTTTATTTTTAAAATGGGTTTTTATTCTGATCGAAAAGGGGACTTCTCGGTTTTCGGTTTAACCAGCGCTCGGCACGTCGAGCGGAGATCGGATTCCGGAACGCGGCGTCGAGTGTTTCCGCGCAGCGTCACACGCGCGTGACGACGCATTGTGAACTCTCGGTGGGAGAAAATTTCGCAAAATAAATGCTGAATGAAACAGAAAACCCCGTCCTTTAGAAAAAAAAAGAGAAGAGATGTGAAGAAAACCAGGACACGTATTTTTAAACCGAGAATTAGAAACGAAAGCGCAGCCTTTTTCTATTCTTCCTTTTTGTCTTCCACTTGTAGGAAACAATAGCGACGAAAAGCACGAGCATTCAACCACCCTTTTTCCGGCTCAAATAACCGCGAAATAACCTTTTTTAAACGGGAATGAAGAGACCGAAAAATAAAAGCCTTGGTGATTGAATTTCAGAACGCATCCGTTCGTCCCCCAAAAAAAATAATTTCGACACGAACGATTATTCGTTCAAACGCACCCATTACGTCAATGTTTTTTTTTAATTTACAAAAATGTAATAATTCTTTCAACAAAATAAAAAAGTGCATTCCGAAAACAATTTTCGGATTCTAATGCGATTTGGCAGGCATGAACGAAGAAAACAGTTCTCAGATCAGCAAGTTTCCAACTTGGGAAATAAAAACTAAAATTTCCCACTACGAACAAATCATTTCGTTGAATTTCCAAGAATTGACTCTTTCAAAGAAAAGATGATGGTAAGTTCTACTTTTTAATGCTTATAAAAGCCTAATATATTGTGATCGTGTTCTGATTCCTCGCATTCAGAGAAGAAAAAACGCTGCTTGACAAATGAAATATTTGCAAGAATGTAAAAAATCAAGCTCTGAATTCCAAAAGCTTTCCCAAATTATCAAATTATATCTGACATCGGCCACTTTAAACCTACTTTCCGAACCTTCGCGTCGTTTGCTTATTTTCAGTGACAAATTCCCTTCGGCATTTATCAAGCAGAATCCAAAAATAATGTTCAAATATGATCTTCAGAGAAGATGATCATTTTTCGGAAAATCCCGACAACAAAAGAGGCCTGATTACAAGTTGCGGTCATAGCAGAGAAATGGGATTTTCGAGGAGAGGAAGTATATATAGGAAGTGTTCGACAGGAAAAGACAAACTTTTTCGAGGGGGTGATAAATCAGGATTCTTTTCCCGGAAGTTGGGAAATTGATGAGATACCTCTGCAGCGGGGGTGTTTCCAGCAGTGACATCCCAGTGTTCGGGGTTCTGCTGAGGGTTTTCTCCTTGTCCGCAGTTGTCAAAGCGTGGAGAATAGGACTTGATTTACTTTTTTTTCGTGCCAACTGTGACAACATTCCGCTGAACACCCCCGGGGGTTTTTTTCGGTTTATCTTTCCTTTGAGTGTTTTTTGTGTGTGTTTGTAACAAAATAAGATAACGAGAACTCAGTTTATTTTGATGATTTGTGAAGATACTCCTCGTCGTGTGTTCGATGCGTGAGACTTATTGTCAACACCCTTGATGGAACGAATTTCTTTGTGTCATTAAG
Source organism: Notodromas monacha (assembly GCA_905338405.1). Classification (NCBI taxonomy): domain Eukaryota; kingdom Metazoa; phylum Arthropoda; class Ostracoda; order Podocopida; family Cyprididae; genus Notodromas; species Notodromas monacha. The sequence continues at coordinate 4,898 of CAJPEX010002964.1, forward strand.
TGATTGATTCCGATTCTTCCGAGCCACTCTGGAATCAATCACATGATTTAATAGTACGGACACAACTATAAGACTCTTAAAATAAGTTGTCGTCGGCGCCTGAGAAATTTTTACGAACCTTCTGTTCGACTGTAAAACCCCGTTAAAATTTTAAGCTACAGTTGTTGTATTTTAACCCCGAAATCAGAACATTATCTCGATTGGAACATGTTTCTCGATCATGGGCATTGTCATAAATAAAAACTTCGATTCATCAAATTTATGAAGCCAAAGCCTTTTATTCAAATTTTTGCCGACTAGCAACAAATTCTACCTTTTGACAACCCTAAAAGCTTCCCTTTTTATGTCGCAAACGAGTAAAGCCAAAAAACTTTTATAAATTTTATTACAGTAAATCATAGGGATTATTTTGAAGTAACTCTGGATTTTTCGTCGCTGAACGTGATTGCAATAAATTTTCAATTGCCAGATTCGACATTGAAAGGAAGAACCTCAACTTTGTTCGAATTTCCTCAAAGGTGAGCAGAACTAGGAGAAGGGATGGCAAATCATTGAATGAATAGGTATTACTGTACATTCAACTCCAATCATGGATGAATAATCAGATGTAAAAATGAGAATATGGCTGGCAAAATATCAACTTCAAAATTACCATCATATTAAATTTTTTGCATAAAATTCTGACTATTTGCACATGAACCAGAGTGACTTGTCGGAGGACGTCAGAAACAAATTGAGAAGGTCTCACGATTTTATGAAGATGAACAAGGAAAATCTGATTTTAGTTCTTCAATCTCGAATAAATTCGCCCATTAGCTTCACATGGCATAAAATTGCTCATAATCTCTGGGAAACATGATGCAACTTGGAGATAAGCGTACTCTGAACCGCAAAGATATCTTTTTTACTAAGGCCTTGAGCCATTGTTGTTTCTATTATGATGTCAACGGGGAATTTACACTCAAGAACAAAGGAATCCTTTCTTTCCAAACCCATATTTGCATCAGATTTCCTGTATTTTCTTTAGCATATCGAAGAGAAACGACAAGCGACGTTGAAAGTGGAAGAATTCGCGCAGGAAATCGTTGCACCGTTTTTTTTCGGTCCTTGGGAACACAGGAAACATTTATCTTGACATAATGACCAGTTGCTTCCTTTTTGTTAATTTTCGTTTGTTTGTTCCGAATTCGGTGTTACGCGATTCCATGGAGTATTTTGCGCAAATGCGGGACGTATTTTCGGCACACATTGGGAAGTACGATTTTTCATCAAGAACGTTCTTCGTCGGCTGGAGAAAATTCTACGGCATTATTTTCCTTTATATTCACATATCCTTTATTCTTGCGTTAACACAAAAAATTTTCCGCTGTGGGAAAACCGAAATACTGTAAATGAGAAAATTGGACATTTCTCCTTTTATTTAGTGGATTGTGCTCAAAATGTGCTTTCCGGTACAAATCAGGGAAGCAAGTCTCGTAAAATAAGAGAGCGAGTGTCAAAAATAGAGGACTCGAAATTACAACACACTAAAACAAAGGAATCGTTTGGAATAAATTGCTGAGATAATTTCAAAATATCTTGGAATAAGACAGTCACAGACTAGATTCGCTTCGGATCATTTATATGCATTTTTTGCAATCCTCCTGTGCCAAAAAGCAAGGAAACAAATTTTGGAATTAAAAGCTTAAAACTCCTCCAAAATGCAGAGAAACGAAAAGTTGCTTTGGTTAGCTACACTAAATGAATTCTAAAAACTACGGTAACGATACATCGAAAAAAAAAATTTAAAAGATTTTTCTTTATTTTTTTAATTCTCTCAACACACGAGAAAAAATAATACTCGATCTGAGTTTTGAATCTGAAAAGTGTTTGCGAAAAATGAAATTCAAATTTTTAACCGTGACTTCGTTATTTATTTTGTACTGTGCCAAATTACGTCTATAATAAAATTACTGCCCTTTAATTTTCAGAAGTCCACCTAAACGTGAAATACGGCCAATTACTGTATTCCACTTCTTCCTCTCCTCATCCATTTTGTTCGACGAATTTTATTTTTTTGAATACCTGGGAAAAATCTTCCAGGAATGAGGTCTTAAGTTGTCCTTCGCAATACAGAGTAGGCGAATTTTGCGCCGTTACCAGGAACCAGGTGACGACATTCGACACTGTGTTTTGTTCCGCGTCGAACTCCCCCCATCGTGCCATTTATTTTTTGCCCAGTGCTAATTGCCCTCCGGATATTTATTTTTTTCTTTCTTCCNATTTTCGAAGGGAAAAATACAGCGTTTGCTCATTTCGGTTTTTTGAAAATATTTAAAATATACAGTAAATCATAGGGATTATTTTGAAGTAGCTCTGGATTTTTCGTCTCTGAACGTGATTGCAATAAATTTTCAATTGCCAGATTTAACATTGAAAGGGAGAACCTCAACTTTGTTCAATTTTCCTTAAAGGTGAGCAGAACTAGGAGAAGGGATGGCAAATCGTTGAATGAATAGGTATTACATTCAACTCCAATCATGGATGAATAATCAGATGTAAAAATGAGAATATGGCTGGCAAAATATCAACTTCAAAATTACCATCATATTAAATATTTTGCATAAATTTCTGACTATTTGCACTTGAACCAGAGTGACTTGTCGGAGGACGTTGGAAGCAATTTGAGAAGGTCTCACGATTTTATGAAGATGAACAAGGAAAATCTGATTTTAGTTCTACAATCTCGAATAAATTCGCCCATTAGCTTCACATGGCATAAAATTGCTCATAATCTCTGGGAAACATGATGCAACTTGGAGATAAGCGTACTCTGAACCGCAAAGATATTTTTTTTACTAAGGCCTTGAGCCATTGTTGTTTCTATTATGATGTCAACGGGGAATTTACACTCAAGAACAAAGGAATCCTTTCTTTCCAACCCCATATTTGCATCAGATTTCCTGTATTTTCTTTAGCATATCGAAGAGAAACGACAAGCGACGTTGAAAGTGGAAGAATTCGCGCAGGAAATCGTTGCACCGTTTTTTTTTTTTCGGTCCTTGGGAACACAGGAAACATTTATCTTGACATAATGACCAGTTGCTTCCTTTTTGTTAATTTCCGTTTGTTTGTTTCGAATTCGGTGTGACGCGATTCCATGGAGTATTTTGCGCAAATGCGGGACGTATTTTTGGCACACATTTGGAAGTGCGATTTTTCATCAAGAACGTTCTTCGTTGGCTGGAGAAAATTCTACGGCATTCTTTTCCTTTATATTCACATATCCTTTATTCTTGCGTTAACACAAAAAATTTTCCGCTGTGGGAAAACCGAAATACTGTAAATGAGAAAATTGGACATTTCTCCTTTTATTTAGTGGATTGCGCTCAAAATGTGCTTTCCGGTACAAATCAGGGAAGCAAGTCTCGTAAAATAAGAGAGCGAGTGTCAAAAATAGAGGACTCGAAATTGCAACACACTAAAACAAAGGAATCGTTTGAAATAAAATGCTGAGATGATTTCAAAATATCTTGGAATAAGACAGTCCTAGACTCGATTCGCTTCGGATCATTTATATGCATTTTTTGCAATCCTCCTGTGCCAAAAAGCAAGGAAACAAATTTTGGAATTTAAAGTTTAAAACTCCTCCAAAATGCAGAGAAACGAAAAGTTGCTTTGGTTAGCTAAACTAAATGAATTCTGAAAACTACGGTAACGATACATCGAAACTTTTTTTTAAATGTTTTAAATCTTATTTTAATTCTCTTGTCATACGAGAAAAAATAATACTCGATCTGAGTTTTGAATCTGAAAAGTGTTTGCGAGAGATTAAATTCAATTTTTCAACCATGACTTCATTATTTATTTTGTGCTGAGCCAAATGACGTCTATATGATAAAATTACTGCCCTTTAATTTTCTGGAGTCCACCTAAATGTGAAATACGGCCAATTACCGTATTTCACTTCTTTCTCTCCTCATCCACTTTGTTCGACAAATTGTATTATTTTTTTTGAATACCTGGGAAAAATCTTCCAGGAATGAGGTCTTAAGTTGTCCTTCGCAATACAGAGTAGGCGAATTTTGCGCCGTTACCAGGAACCAGGTGACGACATTCGACACTGTGTTTTGTTCCGCGTCGAACTCCCCCCATCGTGCCATTTATTTTTTGCCCAGTGCTAATTGCCCTCCGGATATTTATTTTTTTCTTTCTTCCGCGGCCCCCCCTTTTTTTTTTCTCGGCGGACTTTTCCGAGTAGTTCAGAGGAATGCACCGTTTGAGAGAAGGGAAAAACGACCGCTATTCCCCTAGTTTCCTGCGTGTCGAGTGACGTTATTGTTGCACCGAAGCAGGAAAGAAAAAAAAGAGGAAACAAGTAAAAAGGGCAGCTCGGAAAAGGTAAATAAAAGAAGTTTAGCATGGCTTTTGTTCTGCTGTCGACGGCAACGAGGATTTAATGTCCGGTAGTCGGTTGAACGTGGGGGAAATAAATATCCAACAAAAAAAAAATAAAGAAGAAAACTCTAGCGGAAACGGACGTATTCGTTACTGATTTGTTTGAGAGTTGGGGGGCATTTTTTCAGCCCAGTTCTGACACTTTTCTTCCCTTCGTATTCTAAAATAACGTTGAATGTTTTCCAGAGAGAGAAAAAAATGCGAGCTATATAGTCGTTGCTAAGCAATGCTGGAAAGGAACATTCCGGAATGAAATCGGTTGAATGACCCGACACTGAACATTAGACAAGGACAAAGCACTTCTTGCTTACTTTGACCTAGTTGAAAACCGGACACAAATAAAACGTCCAGTACTACGAGTTGCTTAACGAGGAGCAAGCCCTTTTCAGACATATTTTTACGGTCTTGACGTTCATATTCCTTATTGTTCGTTTGTTATCGAAATATTAGAATGAAGATTGACGCAATTTTTTTTTTGGAGGAAAAGGCTTTTTTATGATTTCCTGACCATTGCGCGAATTTTTTCCTCACCCCGATTGCACAGAGGTGGAAGTGTTCCACAGTGCACATCATTGTGTGCCGATAAAATGTACTGCTTAAATTTGCAGGCTCTATCGTGGACTAAAATGCACATATTTCTCTTTTTTTTATCATGATGATATGGTTAAAACAAGCACAGTTAAAGCGGAACTCCAGGAAATCTTGAAATCACTGTAAGAAACAAATGCCAAACTTTCCAATTTCTGCTCTTTTCGCTCCCATTCACTGGAATTTCGCAGTACTACAGCTTCTTCAGTACATCTTTTTTTTAATATTTTGATTTTAGACATCCAATCAGAGACACGTCTCAATATCATTCGAAAATCAAATGAAAATACAGTACTGTATATAAAAGGATGGCAGAAAAATTGTGGCGAGCTGCAGTCCAAACGAATAATCATCAAAACTTCCATAGTTGCTACACGTGGAATACTTGACTTATACGAGTTCATTGGTGATCTTTTTCCAGTTTTACTCGGGACTTCATCTTGACGCAAGTCTTTTCTAGCAGGAATTATATTAAATAAATTCCCAGTTATATCCCAGACACGGTTCTTCAACTCTATTTTTTATTCAACGATCCATCGTCACATCTTTTTTTTTTTACTTCCCATTTGTTCCTGTTTCGTGAAGAACGAATGAAACTGGATCAACTTTTGGCCTGTGTTTATTTTGCAGGTCATGATGCTCAACGAATTGCTCCTCGTTCGGGAAAAGTCTGTATAAAAATGCCAGAACTGCTTCATATTCCTTATTGTTCGTTTGTTATCGAAATATTAGAATGAAGATTGACGCAATTTTTTTTTTTTTTTTTTGCAGGAACAGGCTTTTTTATGATTTCCTGACCATTGCGCGAATTTTTTCCTCACCCCGATTGCACAGAGGTGGAAGTGTTCCACAGTGCACATCATTGTGTGCCAATAAAATCTACTGCTTAAATTTGCAGGCTCTATCGTGGACTAAAATGCACATATTTCTCTTTTTTATCATGATGAGGTTGGTTAAAACAAGTACAGTTAAAGCGGAACTCCAGGAAATCTTGAAACCACTGTAAGAAACAAATGCCAAACTTTCCAATTTCTGCTCTTTTCGTTCCCATTCACTGGAATTTCGCAGTACTATACAGCTACTTCAGTATACCTTTTTTAATATTTTGATTTTAGACATCCAATCAGAGACACGTCTCAATATCATTCGAAAATCAAATGAAAATACAGTACTGTATATAAAAGGATAGCAGAAAAATTGTGGCGAGCTGCAGTCCAAACGAATAATCATCAAAACTTCCATAGTTGCTACACGTGGAATACTTGACTTATACGAGTTCATTGGTGATCTTTTTCCAGTTTTACTCGGGACTTAATCTTGACGCAAGTCTTTTCTAGCAGGAATTATATTAAATAAATTCCCAGTTATATCCCAGACACGGTTCTTCAACTCTATTTTTTATTCAACGATCCATCGTCACATCTTTTTTTTTTTACTTCCCCGTTTAAAAAACCGATAATTTCATCATATATTTTGCATACATTACTAATAAACTAAGGTTATCAAACATTTTCTGAATGGTGAAGATGCGACGGTTGCCCCAATAATGAATTTAATTTTACAAGAAAGAATCTTCGGAGTTCAGGATGAAATTAAATACATCATATAAATACAGGGTATCATCGACCACAAAATATGGTTCGAATCATTCTTTAAGTTGGTTAATGAAATATCTTCGTCTTCAATTTCGTGCACAACTTCTAAACAATACTGCGGGTATATTGGAATATTTGAGCAGAACAGCGGCGTGAAATAAAAGAAAATAAACTGATGCAATAATCGAAAAGTACTGTATTCCGGTACTTCGTCGTTAGTCGCGGTAGAAAGTTGGAATTACTCATCAGACAACGGTTAAGAGCCTTGAGTAGATTGGAATAGTTTCATTTGTCAAGTTTCACTAAACAATATGAAAATACGGTAAGAATGTATAGGATGCAGCAATTTATCCTCACAGCAGGAGAATTTCCGACGACGAACTCCTGCTTTCCCGGATCACTAGCGTAACCTGTGAGTAAAGTTGGGAAGCAATGATGGAATTCGTTCCGCGCGGCAGACGGGCCTCGGGAAAACGAAGTCGATTTCATTTTCTGATCTGTTTCATTTTCTGAGTGTCCTTGAATGAGGAATAAAATTCTGTATGAGATTACTTTTGAAGGACTCAGCCTGAACATTTTCTTTCAGTCATACTTCGCCTGTCCCCCTTCCGAAAAAAAAAAATACAGTGAGACCCCCAGATGTGGACGCAATTGGTGCATCAAGAGTTTCCCGAAGTTGAGTCTCATTTTCCCATAAACTTACATCATAAAAAATTTAATTGGTGTTTTATGAAAGAAATATTCTTCAGAATTCCATGGAAAAAATTTGTTTGCCACTTAAATTTTATTCAGTGAATATCTTTTCGACTCAATAAGAACATTAGGAGCATTGAATAGTGTACCTCTGTACGGTACTGTACATAGAAATGTTGGCATCTGTAAAAATAACATTTAAGTCACAAAGAGAGAAGGAAGCCCTCTTAGTATATGCTATAGGTAATTTTTTTATTAGTTGAATGGATGGGAAAAGTATGGAATAAATACCAAAGAATTTTCTTGCATAGATCTTAGGGTTGGAAATATCTGTTTCTTGCAATTAAGCTTCGTAAAAGTCAATTTTCCTGAAATTTATTGGCAATTGTATCATGCAATGTCCACATGTTGAGTCAGTCTATATGTTGGGCCTTAAAAAAAATAAATATCCTTATGTCGAATTGTCCGCATATCGAGGTGTCCACATGTGTGGGTCTCACTGTACATCTGAATACCTCGGTGATGTGCGATACATTTCAGCTTTTCCCATCCATGCTAAATCCCAAACGCTTTTGGAAAATTATATATTTACTGTATTAGGTTTCGAATATTATTGAAGTAAATACCACGCCTTAGTCGAATAAACAACCTGAATCACAAATGCATACGAGATAAATTTAATTACCTTAATATTTAAATTAGCAGTTCTTGCCACTCTGCATCAATGAGTTTCCTTCAACATTTTTGATTTTCTTCTACCTATAAAAGCAGCTAAAACTGTAGAGCGGCCTAGACTCACTTGTGGACAAAGTGAATTCTGTAGTTATTTTGCATTATTACTGACTGCTTGCGATCCAACTTTGAATCTTAATTTTAAAACCCCAACGTTGAAATGTGTCGGATGGTTTCGTTCGGTACGATTCTCTCTGGGGACGTGTGAAACGACATTTTCAAAAATCAATTCCATAGATGATTGCATCACCATTTTTGTGCCATCAAAAACTCGAAACAACATAAGTCCCGGGGAATTCAGTAGGATTTAACGTTCTAATATGGACAATTCTCGTCGTGGAATTTCCAAAAACGCAACATTCACCAAAAACGCACTGATCCCTTCATCTATGGGAATTTTTATTTTATTTTTTCACAGAAAACAAAAGCGAGATACAGTACAGCATAACTAAATGACGACAGTAGTTCCATTGAATTTGCGGAAACAATTAAGTGCTCGCTGAAAATTGAGTTTTGCAGCAGTGACGCCGCAGCATAGCGTATATATAAATAACACGAGGCCGGAAATGGAGCCTTGATACTCGAAAACGATCCGTTTCGAGTAGTCAACGTAGGGGTAGGATAAACCCAACCCCCCAAGCGTGTGAATCAACCCGTCGTTTGCAACAACAACAATAACAAGAACGTACCATGCCAGTATAGCACCCGGAGCAAATGGAGCACACCATGATGCTCAAGTGGAAACACCCCTTTTGATACCCCCCCCCCCCCCACCAGCTTCGCCCTTTATATGGATAATTCATTGCATCAGAATATGGCCAACAGCAGCTTTACAGGGTGGCATTAAAAAAAATCACACAGAGGGATGTCCCTTATTCCGTCTGGTTATTGTTCCTGAAATTTGCTATCATCTTCTATAAACGGAGAACAGCATGGACAAAAGGAATTTTTGAGACAAGGAAACTATAAATTTTGTGGAAAAGACCTTGGAACAATTACGAAACTGAAAAATTTGCTTTGTTTTTTTGTTTTTGGGTCCTAAAACTCGTGAAATGATGTAACAGGACGCTGAACTTCGAAGAAAAAGTACTGTAGTACTTTTGCCCAATTAATCACTCACTTTCTTTAGAAAAACAGCTACAGTTATGCAGTATTTTATTGCTGTTCCTTTTCCTTGGTCCTCAAAAAAATTAACTGAAAGGACTCAAGATTCAAGTCATCATAGCAGAGGTTTGAGGGGAAAGCTTTTTTTCCCCCCAACACCAGAAATTTAAAATGAACAGCACCAGGTGTTTTCCGTGTACTTTTCCAAATCTTTTTAGCCGACATCTTACAGTACTGTATATTTTACAGGAATAGTGTATATAACGCATAAATCGACGCGATTCAATATTCTGCTGCTATATTTTCCCCGCAAAGTGAAAATTTTATCTAAAGAAAACATTAGAGTTTGAAAAACATTTTGGCTAGGATGAAGCACTCGGATCCACAAAAGAGAACCTTAAACGAACTCAAATTAAATTTATTTAAAAATGGAGTATAGTATTTTTGATTGGGCTTTTTATATATTTTTTTCATAATTTTTGTCCCGCAGAAAAATTCGTTCCGAAGAAATAAATTATTAAATTCGCATCAGAAAATTTACGTTCAATCGTTCGACAACTGGGATTTTTTCTCTAGACCCTGTAGTTGGACGACAGCGTGAGTGTGTATGTGTGCGGGAATAATATAATTCGCAGCAACCCCCGGCGCCCAATTTATTACACGGCGCCCCACTTGGACACTTGTGCACCCCCGGCGTGTAAAACGCGGCTCAGCGTCATCATCGCCGGGAATATACGCAACAATATAGCCGGGAATAAACCCCCCCAGTCTACTGAACACATCATAGCCCCCCACTTTTGGGTGTTAGAAGAAGCTGTATATGTGGATAAGAGTATTTCCCTGGTGCCGTCTCCATGGTTGCCACTTGCCAGTAGCTTAATCATCCGCACATGGAAGTCGAGGTTTTGGCGAGATAAGTATACAGTAGTTCGGGGCGAGGAAACTTTTTACTGATGGCACAATTTCCGGATCGATTTTCATGATATGGCAACACTTGATATGATTTCAGGTGAGCAAGTTCGTTTCTTTCTTTGTTTGGCATAAGGTGGACAAAAGTTGAACACGTGGGATTCAAGAAAATGCAGCTGTAGAAANAATGAGTTTCCTTCAACATTTTTGATTTTCTTCTACCTATAAAAGCAGCTAAAACTGTAGAGCGGCCTAGACTCACTTGTGGACAAAGTGAATTCTGTAGTTATTTTGCATTATTACTGACTGCTTGTGATCCAACTTTGAATCTTAATTTTAAAACCCCAACGTTGAAATGTGTCGGATGGTTTCGTTCGGTACGATTCTCTCTGGATACGAGTGAAACGACATTTTCAAAAATCAATTCCATAGATGATTGCATCACCATTTTTGTGCCATCAAAAACTCGAAACAACGTAAGTCCCGGGGAATTCAGTAGGATTTAGCGTTCTAATATGGACAATTCTCGTCGTGGAATTTCCAAAAACGCAACGTCCACCAAAAATGCATTGATCCCTTCATCTATGGGAATTTTTATTTTTTCACAGAAAACAAAAGGAGATACAGTACAGCATAACTAAATGACGACAGTAGTTCCATTGAATTTGCGGAAACAATTAAGTGCTCGCTGAAAATTGAGTTTTGCAGCAGCGACGCCGCAGCATAGCGTATATATAAATAACACGAGGCCGGAAATGGAGCCTTGATACTCGAAAACGATCCGTTTCGAGTAGTCAACGTAGGGGTAGGATAAACCCAACCCCCCAAGCGTCCGTGTGAATCAACCCGTCGTTTGCAACAACAACAATAACAAGAACGTACCATGCCAGTATAGCACCCGGAGCAAATGGAGCACACCATGATGCTCAAGTGGAAACACCCCTTTTGATACCCCCCCCCCCCNTCAAGTGGAAACACCCCTTTTGATCCCCCCCCCCCCCCCCCCACCAGCTTCGCCCTTTATATGGATAATTCATTGCATCAGAATATGGCCAACAGCAGCTTTACAGGGTGGCATAACAAAAAATCGAAGAGGGATGTCCCTTATTCCGTCTGGTTATTGTTCCTGAAATTTGCTAATAATCTTCGAAACGGAGAACAGCATGGACAAAAGGAATTTTTGAGGCAAGGAAACTATAAATTTTGTGGAAAAGACCTTGGAACGATTACGAAACTGAAAAATTTGCTTTGTTTTTTGTTTTTGGTCCTAAAACTCGTGAAATGATGTAACAGGACGCTGAACTTCAAAGAAAAAGTACTGTAGTACTTTTGCCCAATTAATCACTCACTTTCTTTTGAAAAACAGCTACAGTTATGCAGTATTTTAATGCTGTTCCCTTTCCTTGGTCCTCAAAAAAATTAACTGAAAGGACTCAAGATTCAAGTCATCATAGCAGAGGTTTGAGGGGAAAGCTTTTTTCCCCAACCCAATGAAATTTAAAATGAACAGCAAAAGGTGTTTTCTGTGTACTTTTCCAAATCTTTTTTTTACCGAAATCTTACAGTACTGTATATTTTACAGGAATAGTGTATTTGTGTATATAACGCATAAATCGACGTGATTCAATATTCTGCTGCTATATTTTCCCCGCAAAGTGAAAATTTTATCTAAAGAAAACATTAGAGTTTGAAAAACATTTTGGCTAGGATGAAGCACTCGGATCCACAAAAGAGAACCTTAAACGAACTCAAATTAAATTTATTTAAAAAGGGAGCATAGTATTTTTAATTGGGCTTTTTATACATTTTTTTCATATTTTTTGTCCCGCAGAAAAATTCGTTCCGAATAAATAAATTATTAAATGCGCATCAGAAAATTTACGTTAAATCGTTCGACAACTGGGATTTTTCTCCAGACCCTGTAGTTGGACGACAGCGTGAGTGTGTATGTGTGCGGGAATAATATAATTCGCAGCAACCCCCGGCGCCCAATTTATTACACGGCGCCCCACTTGGACACTTGTGCACCCCCGGCGTGTAAAACGCGGCTCAGCGTCATCATCGCCGGGAATATACGCAACAATATAGCCGGGAATAAACCCCCCCAGTCTACTGAACACATCATAGCCCCCCACTTTTGGGTGTTAGAAGAAGCTGTATATGTGGATAAGAGTATTTCCCTGGTGCCGTCTCCATGGTTGCCACTTGCCAGTAGCTTAATCGTCCGCACATGGAAGTCGAGGTTTTGGCGAGATAAGTACGCGGTAGTTCGGGGTGAGGAAACTTTTGACTGATGGCACAATTTCCGGATCGATTTTCATGATATGGCAACACTTGATATGATTTCAGGTGAGCAAGTTCGTTTCTTTCTTTGTTTGGCATAAGGTGGACAAAAGTTGAACACGTGGGATTCAAGAAAATGCAGCTGTAGAAAATCAAGTGTTTCAGTAGGTCGCGTTTTACACCTTTTTTTCCCGAATCCTTCTGAGTTCCAAATTTTAACGACGAGGGGATACTGTGATGTATCTATAAATTATTTAGCTGGGCATTGATGAAGGCTATATACACTATTTATCATTTTACAGTATTTATCCACACAGTACAGTATTTATTGTCTGGAATGCATTTTTTTTTTCTAAAATGCGTCATCATATCGGTTATACAGCATACGATTGCTATGTGCGATATTCAAATAATTTCCTTGAATTCTTTTTATTCCATTGAGTATGTTTGGAACTCGTACTCAGGCAAAAATTTATGTTTATTTCCCGCGATGCTTGGAACAATTTTTACACATTTAATATACCTCTCGAAACATATTCAATTAAATTACAGTTGCTGCCGGGTTTTTAAATGATAGGAAAGTTAGGAAATATTAATAGGAAATATTCTTTTATCAATGATGCGAATTTTTCTTTTATACCAGCATGTTGATCAAGGTGACAGCAAACATTTTTTTTATTATTTTAGGATTTTTATTCGCCTCAAGAAAATATTCGCAAAATACCTCGTGAAGGGATTTTGGAATTTCGTGTAGGTTTCCGAGTTATCTGATTGAAAGAATTGCATTGCCAAGAAACCCAGCCACCCTCTTTTTATTTTATTTTGAATATTGGTATGTGGTCATAAGTCCTGATGGAGACTCAAATCATTTCCTGATCACTCAATCGCATTTACAGAAATTATATCCAGGCTGAGCATAATTTAATTTTTAAAATGTAATTTGGAGGAATATAGTGTAAAAAGATTAATCATTATGAAAAGCTTTCAAACTTAGCTTCTCAGAAATCCGAAAGAACATTAAACTTCCTCGTATCAACGAAAACAAAGAATGTTAAACACAGTCAAAAACGTCGCAAAAAGTTTAAGGTAATCACCGAAAAATAACCTTGTTGTCTGCCACATTTGCGAAAATACACCTGATTTTTCCCAAATATTATCACTATTGTCTCGCTATTTTTAAAAATCCAAAACGAGGTCACAGTAATATGCAAAAAAGGACTATTCGGCGACGCAAATGCCAAGCGAAAAAAAAAAATCGGCTACGAGAGACGTCTATATCAACCGGGGGAGAGCCTCACTTTCCAAATTCCGTTTAGAGACGATGGCAACCCTGAAGAGGCAAGCATATCGTGGGGTTTCATATCCTCGTTCTTGCCTATTTTTTCGCAAACGCTCGACAGCAAGAGGAAGAGATAGAGAGAGAGAGAAGCATATCCCCGACGGTTGCTGATTCCCGGCGTTCCATTTGCGAAATTTTCCCAAGAGGCGAATGAAAGCGTAGAGAGGCCAGAAGAGGATAAATAGGGAGAACGAGAACAGCAAGAGAAAAGGAGATACTAGAGCAGACAATTCAGAAGCGAAAAGTGGAGGGGATATATAGGGAAGGTTAATCGGAAAGTCGGGGTTTTTTTTTTTTTTTTATCCCCGCCGGCCATTGCGAACCCCGGGAACAGGAACTACCCCACCGCGGCGGCCATAAAATCCCAGACACACACACACACACTCACTCACACGGGTACCCTGGGTTTTTATTGCCCAACTAGCCACCCAAGTGAAAATAGAATGCAAAGATTCGCAACTGGTGGCTTCTTCGATCTGTCACACGTTCGAGTAAACACGGAAAATAATCGACGATTTCCCCCTTTTTCCCTTTCAAAAGAACTTCTTTCCCACGATTTCCGCATTCGAGCTTCGGATTGATCGAATAGAATAATATATGTTCTGCTCAAAATTCTTGAGAGGGGAAAAATGTTGTCAATGGAATAAAACACGAGTATTGGTTCGTCACTTTCAAATATTTCAAATAAAAAAAATCGACTAAGTCGTGATCCGGACAGAAGCGTGTACATTGGTTGCTGTGATTTTGATCAATTGCAGCTACCTTTTTTTTTGCGAAAGTTTCAGATTTATTGAATTTTGGCGTGAGCTGCTAAACAACATGAAATCCAACACATTTCTGCGCTTTAAAAAAATGTGAGCGCTCTATTATCCCGAAAAGAGAGAAAGCCGGAAGAAATCCTTGAACAACTTGTTTTTAAATCATTTTATTCTGCTATTCCTGCTGAGCATAAACTATAGCCATGTTGATCGGAATTATTTCAGGAAATTTTAAAATAATTATTCAATTGTTGTAATTAATCCCCTGTAATGGTCGTATTGAAGAAAAAATCCAGTTATTAGTGCAGACGCTGTGAATTATGTGATGCCCCGTTCATGGATGCTTCGCAAAATGCATTATTTTTCGTATGATCAATTCGAAGTCCTGAACAATTTATTCATGAGTATCAAAGAAACATCATTTATTTGTTTTATTGCTAAGCATTGTTTTCTTCGTTTTCTTCACGTTCTCACAGCTACAGTATTTCATTAAGAAAATCTACTCATTTTCTCAATCAAAAAGATATGTTGTAGTTCGAGAGCATTTTTTATGGATGCGTAAGCTATTCCGGATAGCTCTTCATAACTCATCCGAAAGACATTTTTGTGGGTTCGGAACTAATTACAGTACAGTACTGTACTTGATCTATAAAGTTTAAAAAAACTCAGATGATGGCCTTTTCGGAGGATGTACTGCTCTGAAATGGATCGAGTTCATCACCGCAGGCGCCACTGCATAGAATACTTGATTAAGCAGAAAATTTCGAAACTCTGAAACTCACAATTTTCTTCCCCAATGTCCCATGAAAAAAAAGAGACACCGATGACGGTAATAAATGGAAAACGACTCGAAATAAAATAGAGAAAGAAACGTCACGCAGTATTGCAGCTATAAATTTCGAACGCAATTTCTCACAGCAGTTCAAGACGCAGGAAACATAACGCAGTTTGGGTCCTGTGAGAGGACATTTCTGAGACTCGTCCGACGTAATTCCGGGGATCGTTTGCAAAAACGTTATGGTTTCCCGTGGAGCCCATACATACATACATACATGCACAGGTTTTTGATTCGCCAGGGCAAAATGGGGCCTGAAGGAATGACGGGAAGATGAGATGAAAACCCCATCCGGCGCAAAACGGAACCCAAGTTTTCGCGATGAGCAAGAGGGAGAAATTCGGGTTGCTCTCGTGGGACGCATCATGTTCCCGTCGTTTGTCGACGCGCGATGAGTTGGGCCCGGAGCCCGGTCGTTTGTCGACACTGTCGACTGCACAATAATAAGCCCGGGTGAACAACCCGGAGGATACTGTACTGTACATGCTATATGGGGAACCCTGGCACACGGGGTTCGATACAAACTTCTGCCCCTGGTTCTTTTTCTTCATGGGCTCAATTGCAGAAGTTTCTCATACAAACAACCCGCATATCTCCCAAAACATTTTAATTTATTTGGGTTCTCAATCAATTAATTGATTAATCAGCAAGCTTTATTTTCCGCTTTTCAGCATACACAAAGGTTCAAGCTATGTTCCCACTCCCCTCACCAGCACCCACATTCATTCAAACACCCAGCAAATAATTTGGGCATTTTGAAATGCATATTAAATGCGTTTCTAGCCCAAAATGCTACGCATTTCAAGCTCCTCTATGTTATGCCTACTCCGGATTTTGAATGATGCATAACAGATAGGCATTTTGAAATGCCCTCTAGTTACAGCTAGGTATTTATCCTGCATTATATACAATCCTATCCAGGCGTAACTCCAGTTACACATGGATAGGATTGATTATGATGCAGAAACGCATTTGATACGCGTTAAAAAAAAAAATGTACACATTCCATCATGTCAGAGTGGAAAATAGAGAAACATGCTGTACATGAATATTAAAAGAAAAGAAAATGCATCCCAAAATGTTCAATTGCACAACTGATGTAAATGCATACACTTTCTCCTCCTCCCTAAAAACAATAAGAGAATATCAGTGATACAAATTGCAGCATAAGGCAATTATTGAACCCACATTAAATCAAAAGGTGTTCATCCTGCTCTCAGATAAGTTTTGGGGTTCTCTGTATGACAAAAATCTTTGACAAAACATTTGAATTGAATATTTAGAGACCGTCTTTCATTTGACTGCGTCTCCTTCAAAACACGGTGTTTATTACACACCATTAACAATTATAAATTGATTAAACAATGCAAGATTCATAATCTAATATTATTGAGGGATACTGCATGTTCTGCATTAAAGATATGTTTCATAATTAAAGGAATTCGGGACAGTAAATTCCTGAGACTTTTCAGCATTTTCTTATTGCTACAACAAATAATTTTATTTAGTCCCCCTGTAACTTTTGCGTGAAAATGGTAGAGGGAATTGGATGGGAAGTTGTGCTCTCGAAAAAGTCAAGTTGTAGTCTTTTTGATTCTCTAATGGTGATAAAAAAAGGTTTAAAAGGTTTTACTGTTTTTTTTTTCCAATCCGAGAACGTCACTTTTTCCCCAGACTTCTTTTTTTGAAAACACGTCCCCGTGAAACGAATTCCTTTGTACAATTAACTACTGTATACTGTATTCTAATGAAATAAATAAACTTATCGCATTTAAAGGCGATGTACGTCACTCAACTCATCCATGTTGCAACTCAGACAGAATATGCAGCATAAAATATCCCAGTAAGCAATATTTTCGGAACATAGTTGAATAAAACGGGCCTTCAGCCCACGATTAAAAAGGGAATGGTTGTTTTAACGAACGATACACAAGAAGAAAAATATTTGCAAAGGAAAATGAACTCGCATTGCAAAACACAACGAAGATGTTCAACTGAACGCTGTTCTGTGGTAATTGATCTGCCAGCATTCGACGTGTAATTCCACGGAGAACTTATGTTAGAATGAAAATACAGTAAAAGAAAACCTTTCGGAAAAGATTACGTTTGCTAAGCATTGGCTAACTTATACAGGCTTTACTAGAAATTTTAATTCTCAGTTTTCTGAGTTCAGTCTGGATCATGTTTCAAATTTATTCCCACTGGGTGTTCTGTGAGTTGTGGCAATGAAGATATTATGTCCTTCATAGGTCCACAAATTTGAACCAAATTGGAATATAACGCGTTGCAGAACACACTGACATTTCTGGACTAAAAACAGGAAAAGCACGCCGTTGTCAAATTCAAATGAAAATTTGATTCATAGATCAGGTAATAATAATCCTGTTGGTCTTACCACGCATTGCATCTCAGCATTGCGAATTGTTGTCCATCAGGATGAATTCTATGAGACTATTAATACAGGTCTGGAGGAACTTTTTGAAAAAAAAAAGACTTCCATACGCAGTGCAGAAGTACTAAAAAGTTCTGTCGAACTTTTTCGACAGATCCGTGACGTCATGTCATGTCATGTATATATTGCGTCGTTCTTCGCCGGGGGAACATAAGGGGAGAAGAAAAGGAAAACCCCTGGTACAAATATGATGAACCCTACGGGGTTTTTTTTTTCTTGTTGTATGTCAGACCGGCAAATGGGGGAAATTTTCCGGACGTTCAAATTTCCTCGCTTCCGTACTTGTATCCTGAGCACAACGAGGCCCTAGAGACTCGCCTTCCGCCACAGACTCAAAAACCGCCACAATTCCAGCCTCTTACTGTGTTTATTTATTTATTCATGTATGTATTTATTTATTTCTTTATCTTTTTTGGGAGGGTCGGACAAACAGCTCTCGTCACTTACTCTGAAAGTAGATCCTCTTCTTTAAATATGCAGCGTCGTCTGAGTTCATATTCTTCGTCGACGGATGAAATCTCGTTAGAAACTCGGCGACGTTTTTCTCTTCACGCTTTCGCTTTTTATTGCTGAAATTACGCAGCCTTTCCGCGACTTTTAATGGAAGGGGAACTTCTGCTGACGTTTTTCCAAATCGTCTATATTGACATGGTTGAATTAGAATCCGTTCTTCGAGCAGACAATAACTCGAATGGCACACGACGATGGGATTCTTTCCGCGGCCTTTCGTTATTGACGTTCAATGACGAAAAATCAATCATGTTTTTGATTTGAGGTTCTTGGATTCTGCAGACAGATTCTCGGATAATTTATTGACCAGAAGTAATTTTGGTGATCATCTTAACCGTAGCCGAATTTCTGTGGAAAAGTTGTAAACGTAAGGTTTGGGTGCGAAAAATAAATTCGCCTGACTTTCAATTATTTATGATCCATGAATGGTGAGATTTATACTTTCAAAGAAAAATCAAATACAGTAGTAGCTCAGACAATGGTATTTTCCAGAGTTGAATTTTTTTAATTGAAAGCTCCGTATTTGTATGACCTTCGGCTTTCTTCGAAGAAAGACAGTACTCTTCAAATATTTGAGGAGTGCTTCCTCATCGCCAATACAATTTGATTTTGACAATTATCTGAGTTCCAGAAGCTCAGATTCCGTTCAAAGTTAAAATTTAGGGCAAGATATTCATGGATGGTATTCGTGCGTAAAATTCTTTTAGCGATCTTATTTATCAAAAATTTCGGCGGACAGCATTTCTCGAGTCGCGTCATTCTCAGTTTCCTGAGTCATTTCAACATTTAAAAAAATAACTGCAACTTGTTGTTGAAGGCAGGGATGCTACATTTTCTTTGTTAAATTTTAGCACAAAAACATGATGATTTTGCAGAATTCGCGGAATTGACGAAAGTAAAATGCAAAAGTTGGGAGAGCGTGTGCAAACTGCTTTCAATGATTTTTTTTTTCTTTCAAAAGCCTTTGTGGTTGATTAGAAGTGAAGCCATTCAATTAAGGATTCGAGAGTGATGATCGAATAAGAATTAAATTTTCATATTAGCCTCAAATATTTTCGAGATTATGGCGGATTCTCTCAACACTGCCGACACAAAAACTATGCCTGTATATGTTGCAGAAATAAATTCATTCATCTAAATTTAGAAACAAGGCTTTTGAAGTCACTGTTTGCACCAAAAGCTCGTGCATCAGTGGGATAAGAATCTGGCATGAAGGCTTTCCAGATTCTTATCACCAAAGAAAAGTTAAGTTTAGAAAAGGGAAAATATCTCAAGATCCCTTAATCAGGTCAATTTGTATATGATTAAAAAAATTGGAAAACATCATTAGCTTTAATTTAAGATATTTTGAAATTTTAAAAGTGCAAAATTTGCAGTTATTTGCTTCGGAAGTTTGCGCATTGGGAATTGCACCATAGGCAGAGAAAGTTTTCTTTGCTGATTTTATTCCTTTTTGAAAGCAAGTTTTTACTGCCTAATGCAAGATTGTATTTGCTGATTGTGTGTGTGATTGTTGTCTTTATGAAAGCTGTGATCAGAGACAATAATGAAGTCCTCTTTTAACATCCAAGGAGTGAGGATGCTCCAGCTTCCCTTATTTCTGCAGTCCTTATGTAGTTTTGCACTTTTAAAATTAAATTCCCTTGTAGGTTAGGTAACTGCTTCAGCACCCAGATGTCTCTTGCATCTGGAATGTTTTTAGTGCAGCTTAAAATATGTAATAATTATTTAAAAAAAACATCAAATTTTTGCAAATAGTTGTTCCTAAATATGTTTAAGCCTTTGGCAAACATGGTTTGAGCCTCAGATGGAAAGTTTTTTCATTTCCAACCAAACCTTCATTTCTTATTGGATAAAAAATCTTGGATCTCGATATTAAATTGACAAAGCTTTCTTCAAAGCTTTCCAAAAAGAATTATAGTCAGTCGACTAATTCTTTTTTTCAAATCCCCTGACAAAGGCCCATCAAAGAAATTCCCTTTTGTGAAGAGAACTTCCATACATCAATTTTTTTCCAGGTTTGGCTTTAATCCCAAGTTTAAATTNCCTTATTGCTGCATTTTTATAACCACATTCACTCGAGTACGACGCGAACCTTTTTTTAATTCGGTGAAAAATAAAAGTGTGCAACATAAGCGAGTATACGATTCTTCATTTTAAAAGAAAAATCATTCTCGCGTCATAATTAATCATTATAGGAAATTTTAAACATTTTTAAACGCATAATTTGTCTTTTGATAGAAAAAAGAAAGATTAACTGAATTTGGGTTTAATCCAATTCAAAATTCAAATCTTATGTGTTTTATTTTCGTAACTTAGCCGTTTTTAGTCACTTGAAATCCGGTGCAAGTATCGGAGATAAGTTTTTATCCTAATTTCAAGACCAAAAAATACTCGATGCCCAAGGGCGAGTGGTACTCGAGCAAATACGGTGAACACATCTAGGAAAAGAAAAAAATTTCCATTTTAGGCAGCAATCAGTATATTCTGATAAATGAATATGCATTTTATATACTGTATTTCCATTACAGTGGAGCCCAAATTATAAAATATCTAAACAAAAGCATTCTGCGTCGCGTAATTTCAATTCTGCGTTGCGTAATTTTTAGACAGAAGAAAAGGAACACATAACACAAATGTGTCACGTTAATGGAGCGCTCAAATTTTATCACGTCCAGTATTGTATTGAATTTGAACCTTGAATATTTTGAAAAATTGAGGAAAGAAGGGTATACAGTACAGTAGTTTTCATATGATTTTCTCTGGAACTCGTGAAGTTCAGAAATTTAAGGGCAAGAAGTTGTCAGATTGTACTCCAATTTCCTAGTAAACAATTTTTAATCCTGACTTTCATGCTGACAACTATAAAAATTACACTGTTCATTTTTATATTCTGATTATGCCTGGAACGAATGGAATACCATAGTTACTTGAGTACCATGCACCTCGAAGTAAGAAGCACACCTGATTTTCTGGGTCCAACCTCGTGTCAACTGCTTGCAGCGTACTTATAGAAACAGATTATGCTTAGAAGAAATGCAGATTTCAAACTCCTGTTTCTTCTTAAACGTCACCTCAAAGCACATGTACAAAGGCTTAAAATTGGTGAGTTCCATGTTAGTTCTAAAAAGTGGCGCAGAAGATTAGACCATAAAGTGAATGAGATTATAAATTTACTTTTAAGCATTGAATTAGCCTCATGCCCTTTTTCTTTCAATGCTCGAAGAGAACCCTACTTAAGATTTCATGAAGTTTTTGGGCTTTTTTGAAGGTGGAATAAATTGAAAACACCCAGCACATTTAGCCAGAATGCTTCTTGCTGAAGGCCCTTGAAAAATGGGGTTTTTTGGAGTTCTCAATCTATATAATACAATACCAACCATAAAACACACATATACTGTACTTCCATTGTAAAAAAAAGCCTGTCCTGTGTGCTACAACAAATGAGATACAGTGAGACCCCAAGATGCGAACATAATTGGTGCATCAAGAGTGTCCGTAAGTCAAAATGTCCCTATGTTGAGTCTAATTTTCCCTTAGACTTACATTATATAATTTTTTATTGGTGTTTTATGTACAAAATACACACCAAAATTCCATGAAAATAAAAATTGTCTCTCAATTTAAATGGATTCAATCAATTTATTTCAACACATTATGAACATTTGGGGATTTTATTACAGATACCTCTGCACATTACATAGAAATGTTGGCATTCTCTGTAAAAATAATGTTCAAGGGAAAAAGAGAGAAGGAAGTCTCTCTATGCTGAACGTAATTTTTCAAATTAGCTAAATGGATGGTAAATTGGTGAGAGAAATGCCCAAGACCTTTTCTTACGTCAATTTAAGGGTTGGAAATATCTGTTTCTTGTAATTTGGCCTGAAATATATTTGCAATTTTATCACAAAATGTCCATATGTTGAGTCAGTGTCCTCATTTCAGACCTTCCTTATTATAATTTTATGGGAAAATAAGTGTCCCTATGTCAAATTGTCTGCAGGTTGAGGCGTCCGCATGTGGGGGTCTCACTGTACGTTCCCTAACTCTTCCCAGAAAATCACTTGAAAACCCCGTTTTCTTGCGTCGAATTCCATGACTACCTTCATCATGGGAGAAGGCAAAGATATCATATGCACAAAAGCCTGGGTAGAGGAGGACAAAAGAGTGGGTGTCCTGCGAAGCGGCACGAGACATTTTGCCCGTGCATTATTAAAACGCTAAGCAGAATTTTGAGAAAAGGGGGAAAAAAAAGTCGCGTGCGTCGCTCACCCTTTGAGAAAACAAAGTTCATAAAGCGGGCAAAAAAATAAGAGTCGGCATCCCTTTTATGTTGCCTCTCTTTTTTTTTCCTTTTTTCTTCTGGTGTCGGGAAAGTCAAGACGTCCTTCCGTCTCTCTTTGTCATTTTGATGATTAAGATGAGGCCTTCTGAATCCAAACCCCTGTTTCCCCCACTTGACTTTTCTTTTAAATTGTCTTTCGAGTGGCATGAAAGGATGCCGACTGCAGGGGATACTGCAATTTTAACTCTGATAAGAAAAATAAGAGACGGTTTTTGGACGCACGACAGCTGAAATTTTTCCAGTTTTCTAGGTGAAATAAAAAAAAGAGTTTCTGCGGCATAGCTGTTGGATCTCTGCCTATAAGGAGGGAAGGTTCTTGTATTATTCTGAAATCAAAATTCTCTCAGTAGTGAGTACTTCGTACGTTATTCAAGTCTTGATTTTATCTGTACTGTACTGTATAGTAAACAGGAGAATATTTCAGGAATCGAACAAGAGAAAGATTCAAATTGCAGCACGTCCAGAAGGTGGTCGAGACATTTCTTCATGCGAAAAATTTCAAGGGCATAGATGTCACTTGCAGCTTGCGTGATTGAGTATGCTGCATCGTAATTTTTACCTTTTATTCTAATTAATCTAATAAATATTGAACTTCAAATTGTTACCTAATTCCAAGGTCCTTCATCATTGCACAAAGGAAATAAATCGGGATGCAGAATAGGCTCCCATATACCCGCAAATATATAGTCACGCAATCGACGCAGTTATTTCTCTTCATGTGCGGAAATCTCTTCCCGCAGTAATTCTATGTTCGGTGCGAATCAATGCGGTGGTTTGCATTTTGTAAACCCACTTTAAAAAGCTTTTTTTGTGGAAACACAACAAAAAGAGTGCGGGTTTCAATGACATTTTTTAAATATATTGAACATGCCATGGGCTCATTCATATGCTGTGAATTAGAAAGCTCTTGTAAAAAGCTGAAGAAAAAAAATCGCAGAATCTTAAAACATCATGAGTTATTTCATGATTATTACCGTATTATCTTTTTACTACTGTATCACACCAACTCTGAAAATATCATCCGACTATAGTTCAACCCTCGTGTACTGTATATTGTATCTCAATTAAGGAAACCAAGGCGGCTGAGAAATTCAGGACTGAAAATTTCAGGCCTGCATTATAACGAGACAGGAAGGAATGTCCGCCTTTTGTTGTTTTTTCTCTCTTTTTTTTCTCTCATCCCTGGACATATCAGGGGCTTGCGTTTGTCGCCCTCCCGCGGCGAATTGTTTTGGCCGTGATCCGGCACATCTTTATGTATGCACGCGTGATTATATTTGATTTTTTTCACTCCCGCGATGATTATTATAATAAATGAGGTTTAAAAAAAATTCTTACATGAGCCGTGATGTGCAATGCTTGCCAGTCATGTCATGTGTGCTGCTGCGCATGAGTGTGTTGGATACTGCTGCATAAACTCTGTTATTTTGTGGGGGGGGGGGGGGGTTCATCAGGAGAAAATTGTTTTGCGTGCACCGAGCTGCTGCCGAGATACAGTACATTATATGGAGGGAAAGAAATGAGGAAATCTGGGTGCTGTTTATTGTGCTGGGGAGCATTGTGACAAGCAGGGTTCATTGCAAACCGCATTGGAATGTCTTGCTTAGGATCACGATATACCTGTTTTTTGTTTTTGCTTTTGTTTTGTGCATTGCCGCCGGGGGCGGTTTCCCTTTTCAATTCCCGCTCTGGATCCTTGCCCCACATGAATTTATGGAAATCGTGTTCTGTTCCGCCCGAACAGATTTGAAGTCGGAACTTCGCGGAAATGTGTGGGGGGGGGAGGATCGTGAAATTTCTCCTAATCCTTTCTTTGCCATGGTGTATTTCTTGCTCTTTTGTAATGAAAATGGCAGCAGGTTTGCGACAGGATTAGATATAGAGCGGGAGGAAAACATTAGATTACTTTTCATGCGAAACCTTGTTCTGCGAAGAAATTCTATATTCTGCAGCAACGGATTTTTATTTTAACCTTTGTTGTTCGAAGCACGTGTTTTCCCGTGTTTTTGATAATTATGGACAGTTTTAGTCAATGCATAAATGCCCGGAAAATGTTCACGAAAAATAAACTAACCATAAAAGTCTGAAGGGCATGCACAATTTTTTTCAGGAAAAAATTTCATGCAATAAAGAATGTAAATATGCATTTTACATAGGAGAATATTTGTGGATAATTGCAGGAGGTCCATTAAATTTAGGCAGGCTTCAAAATTGGTATAAAATTGATATCTGCAAATCTGAGCGAGGATTTAGAACTTTGATGACGTTCGTGCTTTATTTTGTTCCCTTTGTATAATTTACTCTACATCATTTTGCTTTGCGTAAAATATACAGATATGCAGGTAATTACGCGGAGGATTGTAAAATCATCTGATTAGAAATCATCTAATTTCAATCCATAGCTTCATTTCTCGCTGATATACTGATTAATTTGGCTTTTTTTCTGCTACATTTCCTGGAATTGCGGTTAAATATTTTCATTCTGGGCCATTCCAGAATTTTTTTTCGGTTTTTCTTGTTTTAATGTTCGATCATGCGTGATATTTGATTTTCTGAGAAACATTCCTCATCTTTATCCTAAATAATAATTGGTCGGATCAACAAAATAGCTCGTCATTTAATCAGAATTCAGCTTTTGCAGGTGAAATCCCAGTTTACAGAAACATTTTTCTTACAGCAACCTTTTCATCAATGTAAAATCCGCTTCTCTGCCGATAATCCTCTGCATGATGAAATAATGTAGTTTTTTTTTTAATACTTTTAGGAAGTTCAGCAATTGATTTGTCTTCATTCCCAGCGGCACAAATGCTCCTGGTACAAAGCCTAAGATAATTCCAGTCTTGAAAACACTCGACTTCTACGAATATTTTTATTCTTACTCGTAAGTTATGTCCAGATAATTCGGATCCGTAAAGAACTACTTGAACAAGAGGATAGCTGATGAGGCAACGTCCGATTCCGCAAAAAATCTGAACTTGAAATATAATTCTGCAGATTATTTGCGACCGTTTCTATCGTCGAACTCCCCGCATTACCGGGGCAACGATCGTTCATTAAAAATAGCGCGTTAATTTTGAGCGGGCAATTTTCGTTTGACATATTTAATGGCAATTCGCCGAAGATGCGTGGATATCCAACGGATAACTACTGCAAAGCTCTACGTTTAATCGAAAATGAGGAACGATACGCATTTGCATCGCAAGCTCGGGCTTCCTATGATTTTCGGAGGAGGAAAAATAAAAGGGTTATTTTTTTCCGGGCCAATAAACTTTAGTACCAAGTGGAAGGAAAATCTAATAATAATAATAACGATAATAATGAGAACAATAAGGAAAAAAAATGTGCTTGGTGCAGCTTGATCGAATTAAGTGCTTGACTGAGGGGGGGAGTTGGATTTCGCAACGTATATTCGCGGGGTCGAGTGCCAACATATTTCCCGGTCATCACCAGTCCTTTATTTTTTATTTTTATTCCTTGCCCGATATATTTTCCTTTTTGCGTTGTTGTTGTTGTTGTTGGTTTGATTGGCACAAGGGCCAGCGGGGGGATAAAAACCCCCGGCGGGGGTTTCCACGGCCCTTTGTGTCCCGGCACACGGAGTCAATGGGAGGCAAATGGAGTGTTTTTCCTCGCGCCCGGGGGGCCCCTTTTCTGGAACAAGTCCTCAAAAAAGGAGGACTATGTGCTGGGGAAGGTCGTCTGTGTGGCTCAGGCAAGTTTTCCCGGTGTCTCCCTGCCATCCCCAGTGTGTCACTGATGCCGGTGGGACACGAAACCCTGGCTGAGCAAACCCCAACTTTCAATTCCCGTCCTGAGCGTGACAATTTTGGAGGAGGAAGCTGCGTCAAATTTTGATTTAAAATGTAATACTGTACGTCATGACTCTGCAAATGCTTGTAAGTAAGTTAATTCGCCAAGATGTTCAATCTTGATGAATAAGCTTCAAAAAAAATTTTCTACACTGAAATGCAGACTCGTTCATATTCGTGAAAATATTCATGGGCAGGGATTCACAAACCAATCCGTTGTAAGTGGTAAAAGTGGAGTATCTCCACAAAGATCTTGTCAACAAAGATTGTTTCCTGTATCACAAATGTACTGTATCTGTGGTCCATAGGGTTCTCTAGAACGGAAGTCTCTCTACAACAAATTGTTCTGATCCCTTCGAATTTCGAAACAGAGAGACTCCACCTATAAGGAACAATTTTCCAAGACAATTTTCTCGGAAAAACGATTACTTTTTGGTCCCATGTGGCTCTTTGCCATGTTCTATGGGTTTTTTACAACAAAATTCTCTCCATAATGATTTTTTTATGATTCTTTGATTTTTCTTGTAGAGATAGAGAGATAGAGGAGAGAGAGAGAGTTCACTAGTGTAATTAGATTATTATGTAATATATCAGCACAAAAAATATGTGTGATCACGATTTGGTCGCTCTTGGACATTTGGGCAGGATTGAGAACGTAGGAAATATTGCTAACACACGGCCGAATCTGTGGTCCAAACCTCTGCGTTAAAAATTTTTTCCATTTAAAAAAAAATCTGTATTCAAGGACTGAACACACTCCCTGTTGGCTGAAACTTGTCGGCGCGGATAAAATAGCAGGGAAAACCCGGAAGATATTTTGCTTCGGTTCACGGAAATGGAGAATGTACGTCTGCATTTCTCCTCCTGTCCCGGTCTGGGCAAAAAAACAATATGTTTCAAATTAGCATGCAACATATAAGTCCACGTACAGGAGAGCACCTGATGGTCAGAAGATCCCGTACTCTGTGATATTTTGGCACATTATCTTTCGACGCAGAATATTGCTTCACCTTTTCTGTGAATCAAACATTTTACCTACAGAGGATATTAAAGCTGTTGAAATCCATTTTTTTTAAATTTTTTATGCCGACAAGACATCAATCAACGTGAGCACAGATGTGCGTTAGTTTCAAAAAGTTGAAGAAAAAAAAACTGATGCTATTCTTGAATTATAGTGCTCTTGGTTACATTTAGCTCAATAAAATATTTAAAGTATAATTTATTCATATATAATCACTACGGAGAGTGCTCTTAAATACATCAGTCAGTCACTCCGCAAATGACATGAACAAAAATCAAATGAAATCAACGAATTCAACCAGAAATTATCCTCCTCAACAGGATAGCCATTTCGATCGTCCGATTATCAAATTTTAGGTAAGTCAAAAATCAGACTGACTAATAGTCGTATTTTACCAGATTATTTTTTATTTTTTACCACCAATTTATTCGATATTTCTCCCAAAAATTTATTAGAACAGCAGCTCGCAGATTTAATCGCACAAATGCCATCAGCAATTTTTTATATGTCTCGCAAAAAAATTATTAGAACAGCAGCAGCTTGAAGATTGAATTCCACAAATGCCATCAACTTGAAGGACGCCGGATTTTCTCATGGTAGAATCAAGTGTTATAATTCGCTTTCTGTAGAACGATAAATGTGTTTGAGATTGCTTCATTAGTTCGTTATATACAGGTACGAAATTCAAGGGACCATAGCAGGAAAAATTCGTCGTAGAGAAAATTTCGATGCATATAATCCCTATAATATGAGGAAACCCTATGGGTCCTATAACAAACAAACAAAAATTCGGTTAACAGAGAAAATCGTTTTATACACGACCGTTGTATAGCAAGAGAGTCAACCTGTACAAACTGCGTGCGTTTCGTGACGAACGGATTTTGACACCCTGCAATACTAAAGTCATGATTGGAGCGCTCTTTACCCTCACTTTATTCAATCTGGACTGCTGCAAACCAAAATTGTTCTGCATGCAAGAAAAAAAAAAAAAAAAAAAAAAAAAAAAAAAAACAA
>CAJPEX010002965.1:0-33317 GCA_905338405.1 Notodromas monacha
TCATCCGCAGGGTATCTGAGGATCGTCATGAATCAAGTAAAACTCGCTTGGCTTTATTGTTTTACGAGGCAAGCAATATACGTGGGTTTGGTTCGCAATTGTGTCACAAAATGCAAACAAATAAATCACGTGTCTTCCCCTTGACGTCATGAGTGTAAAAGCATGCGTCGGAGGCAAGTGTCTCGATTAAAAATTGCATTGGGAGAAAATTTACACAAAAATATAAATGTTGAGAAGTTAAATTGAGGTCCCATGACGACTAAATCGATAAAAATTGCTGCGCTTTCAGAATATTCTAATAATAAACTCATTTGCTATTCATGCGTGATTTCCACCGCCGATATATAATTTTATTTCTGATTTTTAGGTTCCAAGAAAAAAAATTATAGAAAGGCTACATTTATTAATGATGCAGTACTTTGATTAGCACGTAATACAGTGGACCCTCGATCGAAAACTCAAACCGCTCTAAATCGAATGCCTATTCCTTATTTCAATTTTTTTCGAGTTCCTCCCTGAAATATTTTTGTGAAACAATAATGCATGAAAAACCTCTCCACGTCAAAGTCTTTCCTCCTTCAGAACTCCATTACACAATTAATCTGCAGGTATTTTGACTATCGAGAGAGGAAAGAGAAATGCAATAAAAATTTAAGTTGAAAACTGGTCCAGAAAAGGTACAGGTGGTGTCTTGAAATTGTACCCTAATCTTTTGCTGGGTAAGGTTCAAATTACAAAGTGGTCAAATTGCAAGACAATGTCAAATTAAATGTTTTCTATGCCAAATTTGACATCTTGAGTCAAATCTCTATATGCAGGTTAAATTGCTGGGCAAGAGGTCAAATTGCAAGTCAATGTCTGAGCATATTTGAATGTTGAATCGCATAATGGTCAAATATTGGAATGTCAAATATTGGAATGCAATAAAAATGATGAGTTTTGTAAGGAACTGAAAGACTAATTGGGCAAATTAACCCTTGCCTTCAACTTCAGCATCATGTCAACTTATTCAAGAAGCAATTCAAGGACCAGAACATCACCAATGACAATTTCCTGTAATTTCTTTCTTTTCCCAACATAAATGCTTGTTTCCCTGATAAATGGAAACCTCCCCAACCAGAAATTTATTCAGTTTTTGCTGATCTCTTGAATTTTGACTTGAAAGAGGCTCCACTGTACTTCACAACTGTACGTTTTTTCTGCTTTACTCAAATTGCCTGCAAATATTTTTCCTCTGCTGAGTCATTTTCACTAGCTTTGTCCTTCCTGCGCACATTTTATTCCCCTCTTTGGCATTACTTTTTTTTCAATATAAAATTCCGCCCCGTTTGTTTATTGCGGCATTTTCCACCAGCATACTAGAATATTTCATTCATGAAAAATCGACGGACAGGGTTGAATTCGTGTATAGAATATCTGTGAGTAATTCAGTCTCTGGACATTCTGCGTATGTACACAATACTCTTCTCACCTGGAAACTGGTATTGTATTCCTTGGATGGAGATGCTTGTCAACAGACGCGTTTCATTCCTGGTGGCCTTTTTTGCATGTCGGTCGGAGGGTGAAATTCAATGCGACTGAATCGATGCCAGGGGATTTCCTCACAGCATGCATTTATTTTTCGAGTGTCGAGACTACGACTTTCATCAGCATTCAACTGCTTATATGCAAGGAGGAAAGAGAGACCTTATAAGTAAAGAAGAAGAGGGGGGAGGTGGTAACAGAGTTTTATTTATATGTTACGAGATAGATAAATGTAAAAAAAAAAAGAAGACGAGGATTCAGATCGGCACGACACCCGGGTCATGAATACCGGATCCATTTTAAAAATAAAGAAAAGAGGCGGAAAGTCGGATTTGCAAGGGAAATGACGCTTTTGAAGTGCAACAAGTTATTCTGTGCGTCTTCGATGGAGATTTTTCGGGGATATCGCACTTGGATGCAATCCGACGAGGAAAAAGGAAAAGAAAGTCAGCTTTTTAAAATGTATCTCATCTGATTCTTTCGACATTTGAAAGCTGTGATATATTCAGCAAAAAAAAATTATTGAAACAGGCGGTCTTGCATTCACTGGATAAAAGCTGGCAAAATTTTTCTTGAATGAATGAACAGAACACTTTATTTGCCGCTTTTCAGCATTCACAAGGCACAACCAAGACTCATGCATCCAAACCCCCTCCCCACCCAACCCAACTCCCCCCAAAGACATTCAATCACTTCAAAGCAGGAAACAAAGCACAAACCAATGACAAAAACAAAAGAGAACACACTCCAAAAATAAAACTGGACATTGGACACATATGCATATACACCCATCACCCATCCCCCAATATTGAAAACAAAGTAGCAGTAAAAGTTTATTTGAAGCACAAGGTCTTCAACCTGCTTCTGTATGAGGTTTAATTGAATGAACAATTTAGAGAGAATCTTTGATGAGAAATCATATAAGGCCAACAGTTTATCTTGATCTTTTAAGATTTCAGAAAGTGTCTCTTCATTGAATTTCAGTACTTTTAAATCTTTCTTAAGCTGATTTCTATCCATATGAAATGCTGGACTTTTTCTTTCTGTGCACTGTATCATAGAATATTTGAAAGGTTTCTGAAAAGTGTAGGGAGTCAGTCTTTCATATTTTTTAGGCATAGAAAATTGATCAAAAACTTGATAAAATCTCTCCAGATTTGCATAAAGTTACGCATCTGCGCTTCATTTGTTGGTGAAGGTAAAAAGGGCATAAATACTAAAAATTTCCATCGTTTATGAATATTATTTCAATTATTAGCGTATAATTCTAAAATGTCATAGGAAAAAATTGTTTAAAAAATTTGAATTATTCATGCTGTGTTTGTTTCAGGAAGGTTTGAGTCATTGAGGCTCAGCTCTATATTGTTCATTGGAGAATTCAAATAACAGAGACTAAACAAAAAATGAAAAGGGTTAGGATTGAGTTAGCAGTAATAAGGTCCAACCGTACAGTTTGCTTTTATTTCAATTGCACATTATTGTTTTCAACAAATTCATCTCACTTTAGTAAAAAATTCATCCGATTTTCAGAAGTTTTTAAGTGGCGTAACACCTGCAGTATAAATACGTTAGTTTGCACATCACCAGAGCATCACCTTCTCTTCTTATGTCCAGCATTTCACACTGATATAAACAAGCTTAATATATATTTACAAGTACAGGAATTCAATGAAGAGACCCTTTCTGAGATCTTAACCCTTGGACAGTGGCAGCCTCCTTTCCATCCCAGGGCAAAGTTGGACTTTTTCCTGATGGGTGTGCATTATATTTTTGCACAAGGTTATGCAACCCCTGCTAGGTGGGGGAGGGCAAAGTCAGACTTTTTCTGGGGATAATGAAATGCTGGGAAAGTCCTGAGTTGGACTTTTTCCGTATTGACCTCCAACCTGGGCTCCTGTCAAGCTTAAATTTAATCTTTGAATGGGGGAAACAACACAAGGCCAGGGAAAAAGGGAGCCTTGAAGCTTTCATTTTTTCATTTTCAGGTGAAATTTTTCTGTGGAAAATTTAAAAAATGCCAGGATTTTTCCAGACTTTGCCCTGCACACACTGTTGGGGGTTTTTTTTTAATTCCACTCTGGAGTGCCACAAAAATCTGCAAAAAAAGTCCAACTTAGCTGCAGAAGGGTTAAAAGATCAAGATAAACTGTTGGCTTTATATGGTTTCTCATCAAAGATTCTCTGTAATTTGTTCATTCAAGTAAACCTCATACAGAAACAAGCTGAAGACCTTGTGCTTTAAATAAACTTTTACTGCTATTTTGTTTTCAATGTCAGGAAATGAGTGGGTGCATGCATACATGTCAGATGTCCAATTGTATTTCATGTTGTATCATATTTTCTTTTATTTTTGTTATCAATTTGTGCGTTCCTGCTATGAAGTGATTAAAATGTCATTGACTGGATTTGGGTTGGGTGAGAAGGGGGTTTGTTTGTGGAAATCTTGATTGAACCTTGTGAACGCTGAAAAGCGGAAAATGAAGAGTTCTGTTCATTCATATTAAATTTTGCTCTGCGACTTCGAAATTCGCATGGTAGTCAATAAAAGTAAAAAACCAATCAATGACTTCGTTCTTCGCCCAATTGACTAAAAATTAACGGTTCTTCACATTCTGAGTGGAGAACAAAATGCCAGCCAGGAAACAATTACATATACCATACAGTATAATTACGAGAAACGCTTCGTGATTTATTCGCCAAAATACGTACCTCATCACTGAGTAAGTCCATGTAGCTCTTCGGTCTGTACTTGTCGACCCACAAAGAAGACTCGCCATCGTCATTGCTTTCATCAGCATCCGAAGATTCCCGAGGTTCCTCGTTTACACTGCGCTCGAGACGCTTCAAACGGTTCATCCTCTGTTTAATTCAACGAATGATCCGTAATTAAAAACGTTAGTCATCAATGGAGAAAGCTGGACCTCCAAAGGGCTGAACTTGCTCAATATCTTTCACAGTGTGCATAAATGCAGAGGCTTTATTCCAGTTATAAGCGCAAAACAGAAGTTCACGCGTCGAGGCACTAATTATACAAGATACAGGAAAAAGAACATACCTCCTGATCGGCCATTAGCTTCAGATCTGCGTACTGGACGTCCAGTAGATTTTTCGCGGCATCAGGTCCGACTGTCTATAAAACAAGAGTGGTTACAACTTACAAGCGATAATCACAGCGATAAGGGATAATAAATACGAACGATTTTCGAATTTTCCGCGAACTCGTCGTCGTCTTTCAAGAGGGCATAACAGAGACGAGACGTTTTCGGACACAGGATCGAGACGAAAGATTTCTCTGGTGGATGGCGAAATATTGTCGGTTCTTCGAGCTTCCTTTAAAATAATCAACCGTGTAATCCCAAAGAAAAAAAGGATGAATCGCATAATAGATTATCAGCACAATGGATTGAAGATCTCACATCGATTTTTACATCAGATAGTCGATCAAAATTAAAATACTGAACTGCAAGAAACGTGGCAACTACCATCATGTTTTTTTTCCTACTGTTAAATCTCGTTAAAAATAATTACAGTAGAATCTCATTACAACGACTTTGTTCGTTGGACCCATCAGTGAGTTGTTAATGGAACAAAATTTATCTCTGAAGTCCCTCCAATGTAGCCACTATGTTATTTGAGGCTCCTCATAAATGAACTTTTCTTCGTAACGGGGTTTCTCAAGGTCCCAAGAGCTTCTCTGTACTGTATCTAGGTTTTACTGTACTGTACACATGGAATTTTTTCATGATCTCAATGAAGTTGAAAATTTTCTACCGTGTTTCAGATTGTTTTTGCCAGAGAGATCTGAAAATTTGCGTTGAAAATTCATTCCTTCAATAGTTTATTCAAGAACACACGAGGAAGATTTCCACGAAAATTTGAAAAAAAAAAAACTGAAGATTTCGTATAGCTTTACTTCACTCGAATAAGGGACCATTCGGGAACACGGAAAAATATGCTATCAACATAGCTTCACATAACTCCGTCAATCGTTTGTCCGTAAATGAACTTCTCGCTGGAACGGATGAAACATTTTATTGCGAGAAAAAGAAGAAATTCCGAACAAAATTTCACTCAAGAATCAGAGATTCTACAATTCCACAAAAACTGGGTAGCAGTAAGTTTCTTGATTAAAAAATAAATAAACATATAATGAAAAACTGTTACACAGATCCATCGATGAAATTTTCCTCACAGAGCTTCTATACTACTGTATATTCATTCGCCAAGACAGCATAAACAGAACTAAATAAAAAGGCATCCACAGGTTCAACGAGGGCTTTCATTTTTTTTCAGAACAGCAAAATACTCACTTGAATTGCCGATTATGACTGAACATAAGAGCCGACTCTTCTTCCGCTTCCTTCCGGGCATTTCGAAGTTGCGCAATGGCTTTCATGATGCGCACATCTTCCGACGGAAGCTCCTCAGTTTTCTTACGCTTCGCATGCTCCGCCAATTCTTTGGCCTCGTCCAAAATTTCTTGCAACGAACGCTTCACTTTGTGAGTTTCAGCAGCTACATTCTGGACCTCCGACAATATCGGTGTCCGCATGGGTGAAGAATCTGAAGACATTTTCAATCACAACTTTGAAACGGTCCTTGAAACGTACACCAAGGGAAACGTACGCTCGCAAGTTTTTCAGCGACCTAAAAATTAGCGTTTTCCCAACTTGGTTAAAAAGCTGATCAAATCGACGATTTCGTTCTTCGTCCAATTAACAAGAAATTAACGACCCTTCGCACTTTGAGCGATGAAAAATCTCAGCAAAAAACCAATTGCTTGTTCTGAACTGTATATTCACGAGAAGAGCTTTTCAATACCCTCAATTTTCCTACCAGTGACACGATGTAAGTAACGAGAGTTCTCAGTATTAGGTTACCACAAGTTCAATTAAAAAATTCATTTTTATTGGACGTTCAAAGCAAAAAAAAACTTCGAAGTTGGAAATAAATCTTGGCCCCAATTTAAAGTAAATTCAATGAGATTCTACGAGTATTCTTCGTCGCATTTGACTAAAAGTGAAAAGGCGGGACAAATTTTAAGGAAATTCATCATGAAAAAATAATCCACATCAAAAATGAATTCAAGAAACGCAATCGGGTAAAATGGGAATCATTTTCTTCCCGTGACATGCAGTTTCGAGCCATTTTAGCAAATTTTGATTACTACAGTATCTAGTTTTTGAAAATTCAGAGTACTGTATTAATTTCACATCATAATTTCAACACACTATTCGTCTCAAAGAAAAAAATATAATAAGTGAAGATAATTTACCTTCAACGATTCTCAGACGAGCAGGACTGTCGAATAGATTTTCGCTACCTGTCCATGGGGATTCTTTCACAGGCGATTTGTTGATTTCACGAGCAACGGAAGACTCAGATTGCAGTTGTCTCTCATTTTCCAACATAATCTGATATTCTTGCTCGTGGTAATCCAAGATTTCATTTTCGTCGGGAAAGTCGTCCATCTTTCCTAGTCTATAAAACACTTCAAAACTTACACTTTTCTAAGGATTGAAAAAAAGGAAGCATTCACTCACCTTGGAAAAATATTCAAACGGGAAACAAATTAAACTCAAGCACTTCACATAACAGTTTTCCTGTCAGGACAAGGGAAAAATGAATAAAAAAAGAGTAACTCCATAAACAAAACGATGCTTTTTGAGCATGCTCCGGACCACTATAATTTCATTCTAGCATGCATGCGACCAACATACAATAACTGCCAAATCGTATCGAAAATCAGAGGCAATTTCAGTTTTTAAAAAAAATTGGCAAAGGTAATCAGAGAGCGTCTTACATCAGCAGGTGATCAAAAAAACCTCTCAAAATCAGCCTAAGAATTAAAGAGTTAGGTCCCTCATTTTTATTCGCACTGCTCCAGGTGATCAAAACATGAGAAAAATCACCACTCTATTTCCGAATAAATTGAAAGTCATGTAAGCACGTCTCGAATTCTCAAATTATCCTCATTTTGGAATTAAAGTACAAAGCAAAAAAGGGAGACGGCTTCTTATATTTCAATACATACGGAAATTGTCATGATTTTATTCCAATGAAACATGGTTTGTCTTTTAAAGGTCAATAGGGGACTAGAACATACAAAAATACAAGTTTTTCATTAGCTAAAAGAGGTGAAAAAAAAGACCCACCAAGCATTTCAGCCTCAATTCCGGCGAGAAATTATTTAGCGATTCAAAAATCCATGTGACCGGGAATATTTATTTCTAGTAATACAAGCCCATCACAATCAATAAACTCAACAATTGAAAAATGCTCTCCGAAGAATACTGGTCAAAAAACTGAGCTGACAAAATAAAAGATCCGTTACAGAAGCGAGTCACAGCAAGATCCTCGGAAGGCGTATAAATTGAATCACATAAGCTCTGTCCCATGAGAATCACTCAATTACCCAGATACCCAAGTATTACAAGTGTCGAGCTGAGAACTTATCGAAACGCGTGTTCACAGCTTGACGCTTTGGAAAACGTCGGGTTTAGCTCGTTCCTGCATCATTCTCCTTTGTATAACGAACTTTTCGTGACGATACTTGGTTTGTATTCGCGCCACTTCCCTTTCTTCTTCGTCATAAAACGCCTCGATGAACATAGACAGCTCAGTGAGAGAGAAATTGAGATATTGAGACACCTCTGGCGGAATGTCAGATCCGCGTTCACGGTCCATGATGTAGAGCTTGACAACATCTTCATTTGGACCGTAATAAACCCGTTCCAGAAGTGGATATGCTTCGCTTTTCAACTCGCGTTGCTCTAAAAACAGAAAAAGAAACAGGACTTCATTTTTTTTAAATCACGACATGATCAACCTTGAACACGGAGCTGTGAAAATATCGACAGTATTTGTTTCACGAACTCCAAGAATGTTTTCTAATTCTTTTTTTGTTTGTTTTGGATTGACAAAAAAAGTTTCACAAGGCGAAATGGGTGTGTTCAACGTTCATCGAGGAAAACACGATGCCACTCCACCACAAAATGTTCAGCGCAAGATAAAAAAAATTTCTCAATGAGTGAATGGGAAAAGTTCCATAAGCATTAGCACAAAATAAAGTACGCAAGGTTCGCGAATCCATCGATTAAAAAAAATATAGAAAATTGGACAGAACTCCCATTTTGTCGATTGCCTTGACACTGCCAGGAAGATTTCAGTGACACACAACTTTCGAACTGAACCAAACCTTTAAAGTCCCATGAAATTGGTTAAATATATAGTTTATCAATTTTCTCTCGACGTGCCTCCCTGAAAAGCACAAAATTTAACGTAAGAAATTTTGTATCGTGCGGCTTTTAAAAAAAACAGTATTGGGACTAAATTTTGCGCGTCAGAAATCTTTCGAACCATCTTGAAAATAATCTATGGTAATCAAATGAACCGCAATACTGTAAGTGAGAGGTCATCAAGCTATACTCTGCCTAGTCCTTTGCTTTTCTCCGAAAATCGTTGGAGAAAATGGCATGAAATGGAATTTAGAAAATTTGCGAGGACTGGGTTCACAATCTTTAGAAACTAAAAACAGTACAGTATCTACTTTAAATCACACTAGCAACAACACACAGGGCACATTCACGCATCTTCATCTTGGGAAATCATATAAAAAAAATCAGCAGGGAAATTCTACTCGGGCAATGTCCTCACGATTAAAAAAAAAAAGAACTGCACCAAAATTTAGGCCTAACTAAAATAGTCTTCCCGGGACAAAAATGTAATCCGTTTCCGCAAGCATTTACTACAGCTAAGGTAAGTTTAAGCCCAAACTCGACGGGTGCACGATTCTTTTTCTTTCTACTAAACACGAAAATTACACACACAGGAAAAAAATATTTGAAAAAAACTCACCTCCATGGTCCCAGACGGCATACAGAGCGAAGTTTTCGGCTGGAGACTGAATTTTATATTTCTCCAGAAGCATGTTTACGACTTCTGAAGCGTTAACCATCGATGAAACCCATATGAACGCGACACTTCCAGTTGGAGGAGTGAAAGTACTCGTTGTCACGTCGTAGCAATGCCCGTTGATCATTGATTTTCGTCGCTTCAACGGAGAACGCGTCATTTTCCTTCCGGGGCGACGCCGCAACAAGACTTTCGCCACTTTCGTCACATCATCGTTTGTCACATCAAGCTCGATTTGGTCCTTCACGTCCGAATGATCATTCAAATTTTCCGATTCCAACGAAGCTGGGCCCGCCTAAAAAACAAGCATGTTCATTTATCGGCAAAACGAAAAACGAAGTGAATAACGCGTCTGCATCTCAAAAACCTCTCCTTCTCTTTGGATTAGCAACGTTCATTTTGATCTCACAAATTGCCGATTTTCTGGTGTAATTGAAGAGTATCGAGAATAATCAAGGGTTTGGAAATCAAGGCTGCTCTGAAATAATGCTGTCGATCGGATGGATACAAATAAGACGGGATGACATATAGAAAAGACGAAGAATGTTTGCGGTCCAAGTTAACATACCTCATCTTCATAGCCACCATCGGATGGGTAAATCTTCTGCACTGAATCAATGCTTAGGCCAGATGGTAGAGTACGAGCAGACAACGACAAAGTAGATTTCGGTTTAATCAGAACATCTGAAATACACGTGTCTTCCGGAGAGACACCCTCTCCATCGTCCTCAAGCGCTAGTCTGTAAGACTGACGCTTTTGAGCCTGTATTCGAATACGTCTATCGTCGTCCTCCTTCAGTCTTATTTCCTGTAATAACATGAAACAAATAGCCAGAAATCTATTTAGTAGATATGACTGTAAACGTACCTGAGATACGTTCCAATAAATTCGGAGAACACCTTCAAGAACCAGCCTTCCATTCACCTCCCTGACACTGAGCTCTCCTCTGCGTCCTTCCCAGAATTGGTTGTACAATCGAACTTTAGATTCGAGATGAGATCTTTGAATTCCGGCGTAAATCGAATACAAAAGGAAATGAACGAGTGTCACAATATTCATGACATCCAGTGTTTTGCTCACTTCTTTATATTATCAGGGGTTGACTTATTCTTTCCAAAACTAGAGTGCGATTCCACCTTCGAGCCATGTCCAAAGAGCTGAGGTCCAAAAAGGGCAGGATAGCACGGGATATGGCAATATGGTGATCCTCGGTGCTGTAATTTTAATTAGCATCAGAACAACTGAAACAAAGACGAATTCTGAAATTCACAGCAAACCTCAGCGTGTTGACCAGGATTCAATCGCTTTCCACATTCTTCACATCTGAGACAATCCGGATGCCACATAAATCCCATGGATTGCTTCCGCTCGGCTAAAAATTTTGTTCGAATTAATTATTTCGTAAGACTTTACCGGAACCAATAATGCTCACCAAAAAACACGGGTTTTGAACATTTCTGACAATTCCACATTTCAGACACTCGTAGTAAAATAATTCACGAAAAATATCATTCCGTCAGACAACAGATCATTTAATGGATGATTCACTGTGAATCAACTCCACCACCAACCAAATCTTTCTGCCCTGAAACATGAGCTGAAACCCACAGTAAGTTTGCGCGGGGATCAGCAAGCGGATGACCAGTAGCACTCTACTCGTCAGTGGTTAAACGAGTACTGTGCAAACATTTGTGTAGCGTTATCAGGATTTTTATGTATTTTTAACTTAAAAATGGAAATAAATAATTTAAATCATAAATTCGAGATAATTTCCTGTGCATCACGTATTTCATTGAAACTGGACCAGGTTCCTGCTTTGTACAGCCGGCAATGCTTACCTGTGCCGTGTTTTTCTCGTGTTCAGCATTGCTCTTGGTAAACTTCGGAATTCAATGTTTTGCGTGATAATTACTGTGTAATGCTCAGACGTCTTGTAGTACTCGACGTGTTTTTAACTCGTACCGAGTTCAATTTGAGTATTTCCTCGATAAGAAATCTCAGTGAACGTGAGGAAAGAACTCTCTGTGAGCGTAAAAGGGTGCTTATGTACTTAAAAGCCCTCCATGCTTGGGTTTGGTCTAAGCATGATGTGAAACGATTGTATTTTGTCTGATTTTCGTGCATTCCTGCGAAATTGATCGTCTTAATTGAATAACTGTACTATTTCTGGGGCTCAGCACCTATGTAGGTACATATTCACATCGCGATCATTGGCAATCGTTCGTATCGACTTGCATGTGATCGTTCGTGACTGTGCAATATGGCCCTTTTTTTGGAACGGAAGTCGAAGAACAAACTGCCGGAAACTTCGAATCGTTCGAAGAAATCGAACGGTCAAGATGCATCAAATGAAAATGGTGATGATGGACATTCCGATGCGCTGGTTGCGGTCGATGGCCGTGGCGATGTAGAATTGCCAGGCGAACCGCTTGGGCGATATGATAAGTTTTTCATGAAGCTCGGCATTGTCCGTCGTGAATCTCGTATCGGTATTCTTGGAATGATAGCTCTTGCGTTACTCCTGTTCATAATTGTGATAATTCTTGCCGCCCGATTATCAGAGAGACGCACGTTCGACGAGTCTCAAATATGTTTGGAACCTGCGTGCCTCGAATCAAGCGCCGCGGTACGTAATTACTAGTACTGTATTCAATTTCTAGCCAGTTATAAACTAAACTGTCTCATGCTTTCAGCTTCGTTCAAGCATTAGCATGGGCGTCATCCCGTGTGAAAATATCTGGGAATTTTCTTGCGGGAATTGGGTGGCCAACAATCCTATTCCCTCAACGGAGTCTAGCTGGAGCGTTCTTCAGAAGCTTCGATCTGAAAGTATGCTGGAAAACCTCTGGATTCCTCAATTCTTTACTGCTTAACATTACGTGTGGTTTTTGTCGTTTTTCAGCCCTAATGCAGTATCGGACAATTTTGAACACACTGCCGCAACCCATGGATCCTGAAGGACTAGACTGGAATATGGTTACGTTTTACAGTTCCTGCATGGATCTGGAAAACATAAATATTGATGGAGCAAGATACCTGAAGGATGATATCAGAGAACTTGGTGAGTCCTGTTCGTTCCTTTTTTTTTCTACCGAAATGTTGCTGAAGCAATTCTGGTGATAATTTTGTTTCGAAGTCTGTTAGTCCTTGGATAGGAGTGGTTCGGTGGTCAGATGCTTATCACTGTTGCTGAGATGATGTGACGAAGAGATTCAGCGTTTATTTTTCATTATCCAAGATTCTGTACTGTATTCCAGTTTATCCAAAACGTTGATCGTATCACCGTGTTCATGTACCTTTGGGCGATTTAATCATTGAGGTAAACCGGTTCCAGTTTTTGCTCGTGGCGTTGTTATCCACGGTTTTTTTTTTTTTTCACTGAAGTACCGTATTTGACCGATTATAAGATTCTTTGGATTCTAACATCCATCTTCATGCTTAAGCTTATAAAGTAAAGAAAAATTGCTGTAATGTGTAAGTCGCATTTTCGATCGATTCGCAATATTCCAGAAAATTTGGTGATCGTTCAGGAAGTCCTCGATTCTGATACCCTGCAAATCCAGAAAAAAACGCATTACTTCTGCATCTGTGATGAGCTTGCAATTGCTCTTATCGTGATCTTCGCTCTTATTTCAGGCGGATGGGCTGTAATTAGGAACTGGAATAGGAATAGCTTCGACAAGGATTTGACCCTTCGTCGCTTGCATGCGAAGTACCATGTGGAACCCTTGTTTTCGATTTCCGTGGTACCGGATGACACCAACATTGGAATGAATATTGTCAAGGTTATCTCGTGGTCCAGTCGAAAATTTTAACGTTTCGAAGTTTTTCTGAGGTAAATATCGAGTCTGTGTGTTTTTGTTGCAGATATCCCAACCGAAATTGGGTCTTCCGGATGGAAGCTTCTATTACAGGCCTGCTAATGATCGGGTTCGTATTTTACGGCTTTCATGAGCACTTGAATTATTTTTAATTTCCTCATTATCGTATTCTAGTATTTAGGTACTGTATTTCTTTACCCACATAACGTTTCTTCAAAATTGAAGTTATTCCTGGATCTTCTGTTCAATGAAAATGAAAATGAACTGATATAATCATTTCATTGACGGGAAGTTCATTTGCAAAAAAGTTTGATAATTTCAAGCCCGAAGAATTTTGTATTCATTACATACTAGATCTTTTGGATCGTAATTGAATTTAAATAATGTATTGAAAAATTACCTCACACGTGATTCAAGTGTTTTTCTTTTATGCAGCTGCTGACCGACTACATACAATACATCGAAGACACTGTGAAAGAACTTGGTGCTCCTGGTCCGGATGCGAAGCAGTTCGCATTGAATATTTTTTACTTGGAGAAACGAATCGTAGAATTGATGCCGCTGCGACAGGAGTATTCGAATCCCGTCTTG
Source organism: Notodromas monacha (assembly GCA_905338405.1). Lineage (NCBI taxonomy): Eukaryota > Metazoa > Arthropoda > Ostracoda > Podocopida > Cyprididae > Notodromas > Notodromas monacha. The sequence goes on from CAJPEX010002965.1 coordinate 13,852, forward strand.
GCGTACCATCGTCTCACTTTGGGCGAACTTAGAACCAAAGCAAACGGCGTGAGTGTGAATTTGTGATTGAGGCGTGAAATTTTTGGCTCAGAAGAACGTGCGAAGACATCGACTGTCTGACGGGAACATTTCAAGTCCCTTAGTACTTTTTATGAACTTCACAGCGTGGCGATGAATTCCAGAAGATAGAAGTGTTCAGTAAGGATTGGGTGTGCAAAAATTTACAGAAAACAGTTCTGCGAAGAGTGGCCGTTGTCGCCTGAGTCAATAAAATTAAAATTTTACTTATATTTTTCGCGAATATAATTCTGTGTAATTCTCATTGCTTCATTTGATAATCCGTGCCATTTTTTAAATAAAAAAATTAATCTGATCATAATGTTGGGTAAATCTTCTATAATTGAGCTTGATATTGATTAATTTCTTCTATTGCTATGGCTTCAGGTTCAATGGCTCGAGATCATCAGAGAGATGTACCCTGACGCTGGTGTGAACCAAAATACCGAAGTACTCATCGTTTCGGAGAAGTTTGTCGAGGACGTGTCGCAAATGTTCTCAGCGAATGACATGCAGTGCGTTTCTGTAATCTCGTGGGATTCACGAAACATTCTATGTTGAATACATAACTGTTTTTTTCTGCAGGGGACTGAATAATTTTCTGATGTGGAAGCTTGCTGCCAAGATGTCCCCTTTCTTGTCCAAAGAATACCGAGCTTTGTATGATTTATACTCCACCAAAATCACAGGTGAGTTAGAATTCCTGTGATTCTTTTGTGGGAACCCATTTTAAAGAAAGGCTTTTGTGATTTCAGGTGCCGACGCGCAGCAAACGCGATGGGATTTCTGCACTGAAGCCCTGGAGAATGTTTTCGGACATGCGCTGAAATCCATATTCTATAAGAATATGGAAAATAGAAGATCTTCGGAAGAAGCCGTAAGAATTTCAGTTCCCTTCTATTTTAACACCCATCCAAGATTTTCATTTACAATATTGACATGATAACTAACAATTCTGTTGTGTAATCCTTTTTTTTTCAATCAAACAGAATGTTCTGCGGCGGTTCCTTTTGTCCACTGTTCGACCTGATGAATTGAAAATTTGTAAAATCGGATTAAATCTAAAAAATTAACGTTGGTGGAAAGAAAACCCCACTTGTCTACCTAACATAAATACAGTAAAACAAAATTCCGGCCGTTATGTTAAAAATAAGATTTGAAACGGCGGCTTGAACTTTGTTTTGCTATAAGATTCTTTTTTTCTGCACATTATTTTATCAGAATGACTGAGTGCTCAGGTTTAGAAATCGAAGGTCAGGACAATTACCTAAAAATTTTATTGGTTTACGTTTTTTTCAGGTTGAGAAGATTTTCGCTCGGCTGAAGAGTGTCCTGAGTTCGGAAGTTGAAGGCGGAAGCGGTTTTGAAGAGGAGACGAAAAAGAGCTTCATTACTAAGGTTTTACCAAACTGAACTCAAAATTTATATAATAGTTTGAATTAACGTGTTTTTGTTTCAGCTGAGAAGTATGAAGCTTCAAGTTGGGTACCCCGAGAACATGATGGAAAAGAAGTACCTCGAAAGTTTATACCAAAGACTGACAGTTCAAAAGAACGGTTTCTACCGTAACATTTTTTATGGAGACGAGTACAAACGTTTCGTCGAACAAGAGGCTCTCATTCGTCCAACGGATGACTTGCGTTGGCGCGAAGAGTTGCTTTCACGTGTTCCTGTGTATGTGCATCGATCAAATCTTCTCAGTGAGTCTCAAAATTTGTACTTGCATCGGTGAAAAAACTGCAGATGGACTGTCATTTTTTTTCTTTTATGTTCTAGTTGTTCCGGCTGAGCTGCTTCAAACTCCGTTTTTCGACGGAAATTATCCGCGGTTAGTTTGTTCATCTGTGAAGGCGTTGAAATTTAACGTTTCTGGATGTGTTTGCGACGGAATTCGGTCGGAAGGATGAGTTATTTTTAAAATTTAGATTTATACTGTCGAATTTAGTCTATTCCTTGTGATCACGATTTTGAACGGTCGTATAATCTCAAATTTAGGAACCTTTTCACGAAGTATGTTTTTTAAATCATTGAATTACATGTTCTTATCACGTTAATGCGCGACAACGTTTTCCAGAATGTCAGACGGGTATCACAAATTGGGCTACATTTAATACGATGGGCTACATGTACGATGATCACGAAGTACGTACAGTATTATAAAATGAGAGCCTAACTAAGAAATAGAACTACAAACAGATAAAAATTTTTAACTGGAAGAATTTATGAACAGCCGCCTAAGAAATTTATATTTTAAGAACTCCACGAGTTTGAAAAGATTTTGCAGCACTGTTCTTAAATGATTGTATTCAAGTCTGGAGAGATGTGACAGTATTTTGCGACATTCACGTTCAAAAAAAAATCACGGAATAGATGTCGTAGGATTTTAAAGTGAGAGAACCGAATTTTCCATCCTTAATTATGATTTTGAAAGATCAGACTCACTTCATATTAAACAGAAGTAGAAGCATTGACGTGGAATCGACAAGTTACGTTTCAAACTGTGCATTTGAAGTAAATTTTGTCGGCGCAGTTGTTCGTGTACTGTTTGTGCTGAATTAATCAATTTTGTTTCTCTCTCTTTTTTCAAGATCGTTCATTTATGGCAGCGTTGGAGTCATGATGGCGCGGGCAATGCTATCGGCTGTGGACGAAATTGGTGTACACTACTCAGCAGAGGGCATCCTCGAATTCCCGTCCAGTGCAATGACGTTGAACATTTCGCCCATACAAACCTGTGTGAATGAATCCTTAGCCGAAATCACTGACCTTCCGCTTGTCGTAAGTCGTGCTTTTGTTTCGTGTTTTCTCGTATGAACTTTATCAATTTATTTTGGGTTGAAAGGTGGATAGTGTGATGAACTGCACGGCCAAAGACATTGGAGGGCTGAATCTCGCCATGATGTCCCTCGATGATTCTTTGGAAGAAGAGGCTGAGCTTCCGCAACCCGGAGTGCCTTTTGATCCATTTGGGATTTTTTTTACGTCAGCTGCGAATATTTTCTGCGGTTCTGCGAAAGCAAAACAGGAAGAAATCGACTCAGTCGTGAATCAGTGCCTACCCAATAAACAGAGGTAATTTGGTCATTTTTTCGCTATTGGTAATTTGTGATTTTGTCAAGATGAGTCGAGGAAGCAAATGAGCAGGGTCGCAGGCCTGAACGTCTTTTAAATTTACGTTCGTAACAATACAGTAAATCTGAAAACTATTTTAAAAATAAAAATTTTACTCTTTTATACCGTTCCTCTTCTCAGACTTGTTGTTTATTATACAACTGCTCTTTTGTGAGTAGTTCAGGGCACAGATCAAAGAAGCAAACATTTTAGATTTTAGTACAATTTTCATTGTTGATTGCCACATTGACGGAAAAGAAAAGACAGAATAGCGAACATGTTTGAGGAACAGGTCTTTTTTCTCTCAGAACTGCGAAAAAAATGTAGATTTTTGACGAAGTTACATGTGAATTCTGGTAATTCTGTGATTTCTCTGAAATATCACTCAACCATAAATTCATATTGCCTCTTCGCTAGTCGTTCAACAGTCAGCTTAACTGAAGAAACGCGTGTGTATTGACCGTTTTTGAAAATGCATGACAACTTTCTCTTCGGGCCAATTCAGAAATATGATGGTCATTTATTTCCTTTGTTTTTTTTTATTATGAAGAACTGGTCATAGTAACGTTACTAAAATCTTGAAAGTGAGCATCTTGTGATGAAAAAGAAATACACTTAATTTATAATTTTTCCCCATTTCATACCGTGAGCAGGAAAGCAATATTTTTTTACAGCTTAAAACCTGTGAGCTTTTTTTTTATGGTCGAACGTAGTATTCTCGCTCGTTCTTGTGGTGCGAAATAACCTTTTTCCATACTTCGCTTTCAGATTGAGGGAAGCATTCCGACACGTTTCGGAATTCGGCGACGCTTTCAGTTGCAATGGACAAGACTGGAGCAGCAGCTCACCAAAGTGCGATGGCGTGTTTTAATCCGCATTCCCCAGCAATGAGACGCATCGTGTATTTTGTGACGATTCCCCCACCTTTGTTTATTTTTTATGTTTTTTCCCCTTCTCTGTCTGAGCTTCCGCGATTTGTGATACTGCCGCTTCCTTAATGGCTGCTTCTAAACTCGAGCGCATTCGAAGAAAGTATTCATTCGGGTCTTCCGTCGCGTTCTAACTCGTCCGATCTCCCGTGTGGTATTTTGAGTTTTATTTTAATTTTTTTCTTTTGGAGAACACGGCAGGAAGGCCAACGGTAGCTTGCGGTTTTTTTGTTTGAAACAGCTTATGTATTGAGAGTCTCGCACAAGGATCTTGGGTTGGTTTTTTTTTATCCTTTTTTGTTTTGTTTTTTTGTTCGGAATCAGATATGTATTTTATTCATTTTGTTTACTGTCGCGTGACGTGCGATTTGCGTTTTTTTCAGATTTTGACGCACTTCTAATTTAAAATTCTTGAACCCTGTTCAAGACAGAACTGTTGACGAGCAGAGACGATAAATAGTTTGGAATGACCTGTATTTTAAGCGAAGTGTCTTGGGTGCGAAGAGTTGGTTGGTTTCTTTGTTGGATATGCATCTGCAAGCAGCTATGGTAACTCTGGGTCGTGAGGATTTTGGATTAGTCGAAGATGATTCTAGTCTTCAAATCAGCACAGCAAACACATTAATTCATTTTAAAATTCCGAAGGTCAATGCTCCAACTCCAGCTTGTGTAATAAAGAAAGTAGCTCCCCTCTAAGCGAAGTAATCGAGAAAATGAATTATTGATTTTTCTTCCACTTCGCATAGTATACAAAACTTGCAAACGGGATGTTCCCCCTTTTCCGATCTTTTCATCAATTTCAAATTTGTTGCACGTATGTATCTATAACAGTGAAACATACTCTATTTAATCAAATAATATTCGCGCATGTGGAAGAAAATTACTTCTAAAATGAGACTCCTATAAGCCGATGATCGTTTCCATTATTTCTGTACATATCCACGTTTTTCTTGACTTGAGTTTTTGGACAAATGCGTGCGTGTTAATTGAGTATAAACTGGAATAAATTTTGATGTCTAGGACCCTGTATGAATAAAATCAGTAAAAAATTTTTCGTCGAATTAGAAGTGTTCATTTGTACAAGGTACGGTACAGTAGTTCGTGTATAGAAGTTCAACGAGGACCATTATCTGCACCTGTTTTTCATAGATGTTGTTTTTTGTCATACCCAGTATTTCTTGAAGTAGTTAATGTACAAAAGGGTATTTTTATTTCAAAATGACTCCCTAAAAGTTTTTATTGGAAATGATGAGAAATGATCGTTTCCTTCAGCTGAGGTCTGTTCACTCAAGCATTGCTGTATTGAGCTTGGAAGCCAAGTTGAATTTTGTCACTTATTTAAAATTGTTACAACTAAATGGATAAGACTCAGAGTTACCATCTTGCAAGAGCACCTACGACAAGGAAGTGCCAAGAGATTTTATCATCTGAGTGTTTCGATGTCTATTTCACGAACGAAACTTTTTTTTCTGTATCCTTAGATCTTCTATGGCATGGAGCGAGTCGCTTTTACGTGCCTTGCGGTTTATCTGTTCTACGTGACCGGTGTCGTGTGTGTTCATGATGATTTCTCGAGCGCAGTAGCAGTAGAAGATGTCGCGAACTGCGTGACGACCGAACATGACAATGCGTGGCACATTTCCTGCTCGTCCCAGGAATCCTTGGACACGTTTTGCTCCAAGGACCCGCAGTTGCCGGTGAAGTCGTTGCAGTTGTCTGCCTCAACTTCCGTTGATTTATCATGTCTGAAGAAATTCAAGGATCTGAGAGAAATCAGTTTGGATCTGAACCACGCGAAAGGTTCTCACGTCCTTGCTCAGTCTCTCCTGCAGAGCGTCGAAGTTTTGATGATCAAGAATACGGATTTAAGTGGGGAAGTCGTGCGTTTTTCCGGCGGGAAGAAACTACAGAAGTTGGTTCTGCATTCGTGCGGGTAAATATCCACCAGTCTCCGTATTAACTTGAAAGACTTGTTATTGCAGCTTCAGCTCTTGGGAAATAAATGTTTCAACTGTTATTTTTAACAGATTGGACAACGTTGAATGGATCCGGAAAATCGTGTCATCCGCGTCACGCAATTTTCGAACACTGGATTTGTCGAACAACCGCCTGAACATGATGGATCTGTGCAAAGTGTTCTCAAATTCACATCTAGAGGAGATTCGTATGCAGGGAAACGACTGGCGAGGTAGCTTGCCGAAAAAGTGTTTCAACGATCACGTGAAGGTGTTGGATTTATCTTCAAACCCCGGAATGGATCTGTCGTTGACCTCTCTTCCCGGCAACCTTGTCGACTTGATTTTACGCTCCAACGCACTGCGGCGAATCCCGATGTCGGTTATTTCGAAAATAATTACCCTGAAGTCTTTGGACGTCTCGGGGAATGACATTATTTGCGACTGCGGTGCAAAAGCCTTCGCGAATGCGATGTCTTCTGGGGGAGCGAAAGTGACTGGCGCTGTTTGTGAATTCAGTGGTGGAGAAATCGTGGAGGTTGTGTCTGAATTAAACTGTGTTCCAGTGACAGTGAATGCCACGTCGAGCAATGGTCCGGTTCGCTCCGGACACGCGGCCATTTTGACGTGCGATCCGAATGATCCCGCGGCGTCCATTACGTGGGTCACTCCGAAGAATTTAGTGTTGCATTGGTTCAGTCCGGACAATTCGAGTGAATTCGTGCATCATCCGACGCTTCATCTAGATGTCGTGGAACCTGTTGCGAAGCCGGAAGCTTTCTCTCGGTTTGTGCTCGACAAGAATGGAAGACGACTCGTTGTTCACGATTTCAATAGACGCGACGTGGGTTTTTACCATTGCGTAGTGGACAACGGATTCTCCAACGACAGTCACGTGTTTCGCGTGCACATGCATCATGAGAATATGTTGGACCTCGAGCTCTCGAGTATCATTACGGGGGCATCTTTTAGCGTGTCGTTTTTCTTGCTGGTGTTGATCGTTCAGCTGGCGAGGATGATGGTGGATCGTTGGGGATGTTGTTGTTCTGATAATATCTCGCCGAGGGCCAAGCGGGTTGGCAAAATGATACAGGCCTTGGAAGCTTATCGGTGTCAGCAAATGGAGTGGCTCAGAGAAAGTTACGGAATGCAGGTTAGTGATTTTAAATATGTTGCCTGTCAATACTCAGTTTTCCCTGCGATGTCTTCGAACTTTCGAAGTATCGTACAATATATAATCAGCTTTAATTTTTCTTGCGACAATATGATTCTCACATTTAAGTTGGCCAATTGATTTGATGTTTAATACAAGGTGAACCAGAAGATGATGGATTTTATTTTATTTATTTGTGTTTCCTGCAATCAGAATCATTCAATTTTAGTCATTTCGCAAATGCAGGAAAATATCGTTTCAATTAACTTCTGGGGGCCACAGAAAGGGTTTGCTTTACTGGATAATTTGTTATTAGATTTTTACAATTAATGACCGGAATTTGTTCACATCAGACCGGATGCCTATATTCTAATCAAGATCTTCTCATCCTTGCACTTTCAGACTTGTAATTTTGTTTGAATCTTCGAAAAACAGTTCGCAGCAAAACAAAAACTTGACCCTGATAATAAATTTCTTCAGCTGCATAATTGCGTTGTCTACCTATGATAGATACATTATTTTTCAGGCATTCAAGCCCACGCAAATATTTACCATCTCAAACGGGAAAATTTTGGTCTTTTCACTTTGTCGATACCCATTTTTTGGGGAGCCAAGAAAAGATCAAGTAGAGCAGAAAAGTATGCAAAATACTTTTTCTCAAGTGTTAAGAAAACAATTTTCGTTTATCCCCAGCGAGCAGAACTCTTCATCCTGAGAGGATAATGTGTGAAACAACTTGGGCGTAGTTTTTCCTTGTTTAAAGCTTTCATTCATGCTGCAAGAACCAGTCAGTCATATTTTGAAAAAGAAATGTTAGACTGTGCCTGTCGCAGTTAGGGAATTTTTATCAGGAGAATATGTTCCAATTATTTAATTCAATATGAATTTTGTTTCTGTCGATTGCATTTTTAATGCACTTCCATAATATGAAAGCGTTCGCGAACCAAATCGTGCCATTTGTATTAATTTATTTATTTATATCTGCTTTACTATACAGTACAGCAATGAAGGTATTTTAATATTGACAAAATGGGAGCAAATTTTCAAACTAGGATACCTGCAGCCAGAACCATCAAATCGGGCTTTTGCGCAATACTGGTTATTAGGTGACCTTAAATTATGTCTGTTTCCGAGAAGATGCCAAGCTTTCAGAGATATGCCTATTTTTAATTCAAAAAGAGAACGGTACTTCTTCGAGAATCATGTTCGATAATGCTGACTGATATTCGGATGCCGACAGTATTTTGTAATTGTCTATTTATTGCATTCGTTGGAAATTTACAGCGCCAACGAGTTGTGGACAATTGCACGTCGCAAATGGATCGTTTGAGGGATGGTTACTCTGGACAGATGCAGAACTTGCGAGATATTCGCGATTACGGATCCCATCAGCTGGGTGCGATGAAGGGTTCTTATTACGATCAGGTGAGGAGTGTACGTGTCTTTTTGGTACTGGAAGTTCGCTTGAACCATTCTAATGTGCAGAATCGTTGCTAGAGACAGTGTTGTCAGACAAAATTCGAACGGTATATTTGCGAAGGATGTCCGAATAGATACTGCGTAGTTCCGTCTTGTACAGTGCCGTGAAGATTGTTTTAAGGCGGTCAGATGTCACTGGCAGTCGAAAATCGCATTTTTTCCGAGTACAGTAATGCGAGTTTGAATTTATACTGTGTGCTTGTGCATTGCCAATGTGATGAAACAGGGTTGACTGGATCTCTGTGTAGGTTTTTATGTGAGATACTGCTGCCCTATTGTTTTTACTTCGAACTGTAATTTTTCGAGTATTCACTCCTCTTCTTGTTTTATGTCGATCTACATTTCTCCCTCGATGAAAGTGAAGAAAATACTCAGCGGTTTTTGTGCAAAAAGTCATCGTTGGATGTCTCTTTGCGAACTGTCGCATGAGCTATTCTTGATTTTTTCATGCTGTAATATTCAGCTTTGTTCGAAATTCGCTCTTCTATGAACTGAGAATTTCCCAATGTTGACTCGATTATCAATGTGTTCGAATTCTGTCAAAGAACTGAATGTTCCGTGTTTTTCTTCTTCAGGTAAAACGCTTGAGAGAATATTCCGCTCAACAAATGGGTTGGGTGCACGAGAGCTATATGCAAGGCCGTTTGCGGGTGCGTCGTTACACCGGTCAGCAAATGGTTCGCCTCCGCGAGACCTACAAAATCCAGCAGAAGACCTTCAATAAGATCATCGAGAATATGCCCGACTTGCGTCCAGATGCCTGTCGAACACGCATCGACGACGACGACGACCTTGACATCGACGACGTGGAAATCGATCTCAGATTCCTGGACCAAATCGTCGCCGAGCCTCCGGAAGTTGACGGTGTTGACATGGACGACGACGACGATGACGAATCGTCGCGGTATTACACTCCGCCAGATGGCCGTTCTCCGGAACGCGTTGTTGTTCCACAGAGCCACCGAAGTGTGGAGGAAGAAGAAGAGGAGGAGGATGCGGACGAAGAAAGGAATGCGTTGTTGCCTGTTGTGATTGAGAGCGACTCTGTGTTGCCCATTGTGATTGTGGAGCAGGCGTGCCCTGTTGAAGAGGGTGAATGTGCGGAGGAATCGAATGCGATTTGCACAGAGGAACATGTTTAATCTAGGGAAGGGATATTGGTCTCTGTTTTATGTTGATCCCATCACCTTTTTTTTTTTTTGCGTGGTGGAAGAAGATATGGATTGCTGAAAGGATTCATTGCTACTTATCAGTGGGGGAATGTATGCGGGGGGAAGTTTTCCGAGTAGCCTGAGATTTTCAGGAATCGCACATGCGTTCAAGTGTGCATACTTTCTCTGTTTGTTCTACAGTTGATGTAATTTAGTCATTTGGATTTAGATCGATTGTCTTTTGACTTACCCGTATTGCCGTAATTCTGTGATCTTATTTTTTAATGCCTCCTTTTTTATTTAGGGTTCCTCCTGCAAGTAAACACGGAATTTCAATGTTACTAGCCATCTGCAATCAATCAATCAATCCAAGTTTTAAATAAAAGTGCAATGATAATTAGTGAATCAGTTCATTGGCGCGGTTTGTATGGATTTCTTGGTGGAAGTGTTTCATTGAGAATTGTCTCAACGATATACACACCAGAGAGCAATAAATACTTCTCGAAAATCTCACGCGCATTGAGAACTTCCTGCAATTACGCGTTGTATATTTGTCAAAAACATTTTTTTTTTATTGGGTAGAACGCGGAATGCTTGATCTTCACTCATTCTGGTTTGAGAAGTGCTGTGTTCCGGAATGATATGCCAGAGCTTTTTGAATGGGAAGAAATTTTTATTTAAACCGCACATGCTTTGTTTATTCCGCTGTTCGCCCTTATTTCTTTTTTTTTTTTTCAAAATACACTTTCAAACTGGTTGGGATGCACTTGGGGGATTTCCACGAAAGATTGTTGATCGCGATCTCGTACGAATTCAAGAAATGATTTTGTGTGAACAATAATTTAGAATCGCGACACAATACCGCGTTTTCCGTTGTTGAAGGATGACGGCAAATCGCGGATTCGGCAATATTCTTTCGTGCGAGAAGAAATACCTCCCGACGTATGAAAGTATCAGCCGATGATGAGCGGGGCGCAAGACACTGTGGCTCCTGCTGCGTTCCTGAGGATGATAGTCCGACCGATGATGTTGTTATTTGCAAAGAGATTCACTTGCGTGGGAGGAATATTTTTCCGCACGAACGCCATCAGTCCGTTGGCGTCGGAAGTTGCTCCGGTTGTTGGGGTGACCAAGCCCCCGCGATCGACCTGCGCAAGTGCATAATAAGGGGGCGACATGTTGAAATTCGAGTCCGAAGTAGTGGCAATGAGCGAGTGTAGAGGCCATGGTTGAGTATTTGTGTGTGCCACTGAGTTCAGTACTTAGTACAGGTGGGACAACGATTTTCTCTTCACTGTGCATCAAAATTTCCCTGATCTCAGAGGGTTCTCTACCCATCTCATAGGGGGCTCTCTACAAGGAATTACGGTATATCTGCTCCCTTGAATTTTTTTTTTTTGGAGAGAGTCCACCAGTGTCTGTCATTGGTAAAGGATTTTAACCCAGATTACCGTACTGTATTTACAGTACTTGGGTACCATGTGAACCTATTTTCCCAAAACTTGAGAGGTAAAAAATGGGGTGCAAGTCATGGCCAGTATACCATTTTCAAATAAGTTTTAGAACTTTGGATGTGCATTATACAGTACTCAATTCTATAATCAGAAATTTTGGACACACTTTATTCAGAAAACTTATTTTAATGGCTGGTATTAATTAATGGTATTAAAATTTAGCTTCTATTCATGCATTACAGTTTAACCTCCTTAAGATGAACAAATCCCTAACTTGAAGTACTTGTCTGGATTCCTTTAGAAACAATGCATTGAAAACCTCCCTAACTTAAATTTTTTTTCTCTCAAACCTCCATTATTCAAATTTTCTTGGGCCTTTTGGTTATTATTTTCTTGAAATATTTAAGAGAAAATCACTGTAACAAATGGTTTTTTGCATTTTGCAATGAAATGAAAGACTAATTGAACAATTGAACCCCTACATCTAAGTCCAGCAAGCTGCAAACTCATTAGGAAGCAATTTTAGGCCCAGAATATCCTAATTTACAAATCCACCCAATGTTTTACTCTTCCTTGCAGCAAAAATGTTTGTTTCCTCAACTCAAAACCTCCAAAAAATTGAAACCTCCTGAAGTCAAAGTTTTTACTTGGTCCCTAGAAATTTGACTTGGAGAGGTTCAACTGGATTTAAAATTTGGGTGTTCTTTTTGAAATATTTCAGCTTTAATCACTGGAAATGTGGTGCATATCTTACTCAGGGATACAATTTAATCACAATTCTGGAACGCAAAATCTTGGCTGAGTTTTATACTCAAGGGTGCATTGTGCGTGGTACTCCAGTAAATTTTGTATTCAAGGACTTCAGTTATATTCTTTTGGTAAGGTTCTTTGGGGAAGCATGTAACACTTTTGAACATGCTTCCATTTCCTTTCACATTTAATGAGGCAATGTTTATTCTCTGGGGACTGCTTAAATATTTCCAATGTTAGAAATCTTGATCACTTCTGGAAAATAAAATTATTGAAAGAGGTACTTTTTTGGAACATTGTGATTTGTTGTACTGTACTGCCTTTTTGCAGTTTCTGGTTTATTGTTAATCAGTATTATGTTTTTGCAGGATGGACATCTGCATCCTATACATTTTTTTGCTGGAACTTAGAGAATGATTTGTGCTGCTTGAGAATATACTTGCACAGTGAATGAGCAAATTTGAGGTGAACAGCTATAGTAAAGTCAACCCCTGTCCAATGAACTTGATTTTTGTAATGGACGAGTCTGTTGGACAAAAAGTCCTTCAGACAAATTCAATTGCATTAAACAGTAAAACTTTTGTCAACAATAATTTTAAACCAACACAAGTCTGTTGGGTGCTGGATTTTGTCTTTTGGGCAGGAGGAAAAAATGCCTTCAGAGTTCAGAGTTGGTTTGTTAGGCAAAAATTCCTTTATGTGGGAGCAGGTCTCCTAAGTGGGAGCCACTGTATAATACACTTACATTCAGTGGATTGTAGATGGCACCAGGATTGGCGCAGGAGACGCTTGTGTGGATCTCCATGGTGAAGGTGGACGATACTGCGAGGCCCCAGGCAACCACAGTGGCCAGGACATCCGTGTTACTCTCTTCTTGGTACATGAAAACCCTTCCGCCGGTTCCTGTTCCGACCAATGTACCAGCCACTCTTGCGGGCGAATAAGGTGCGAAAATCGGCGTCCGGAGTTGAATGCCTGCATCACAATCGAGGAACTGCTGATTTCCGGAAATATACTTCCAGTGTATATATACAAAGGTTGTCCCTTTTTTATTGACCTTGGGTATTTCTAGACTAAGGTACCACTTTGAAAAATATATAACATTTAGCTCATACAATTTTAAGGTTATGGGAGTTTTTCAGATTTTTTTGAAAGTTTTTAGATAATGCAAGACAATAAGTGAAAACTTTCCAGTNGACCGATGATGTTGTTATTTGCAAAGAGATTCACTTGCGTGGGAGGAATATTTTTCCGCACGAACGCCATCAGTCCGTTGGCGTCGGAAGTTGCTCCGGTTGTTGGGGTGACCAAGCCCCCGCGATCAACCTGCGCAAGTGCATAATAAGGGGGCGACATGTTGAAATTCGAGTCCGACATAGTGGCAATGAGCGAGTGTAGAGGCCATGGTTGAGTATTTGTGTGTGCCACTGAGTTCAGTACTTGGTACATGTGGGACAACGATTTTCTCGTCACTGTACATCAAAATTTCCCTGATCTCAGAGGGTTCTCTACCCATCTCAAAGGGGGCTCTCTACAAGAAACTATAACTGCTCCCTTGAATTTTTTTTTTTTTTGTGGAGAGAGTCCACCAGTGTCTGTCATTGGTAAAGGGATTTAACCCAGATTACTGTACTGTATTTACAGTACTTGGGTACCATGTGAACTTATTTTCCCAAAACTGAGAGGTAAAAAATGGGGTGCAAATCATGGCCAGTATAACATTTTCAAAAAAGTTTTGGAACTTAAGATTTGCATTATACAGTACTTGATTCTAATCAGAAATTTTGGACACAGTTTATTCAGAAAACTTATTTTAATGGAAAGCATTTATTAAAATGCAGCTTCTATTCATTCATTACAGTTGAACCTCCTTAAGTTGAATAAATCCCTAACTTGAAGTCCTTGTCTGGATTCCTTTAGAAACAATGCATTGAAAACCTCCCTAACTCAAATTCTTTTCTCTCAAACCTATGTCATTCAAATTTTCTTAGGCCTTTTGTTTATTATTTTCTTGAAATATGTAAGAGAAAATCAATATAACAAATGGTTTTTTGCATGTTGCAATGAAATGAAAGACTAATTGAACAAATGAACCCCTACATCTAAGTCCAGCAAGCTGTGAACTCATGAGGAAGCAATTTTAGGCCCAGAATATCCTAATTTACAAATCCACACAATTTTTTACTCTTCCTTGTGGCAAAAATGTTTGTTTCCTCAACTCAAAACCTCCAAAAATTGAAACCTCCTGAAGTCACATTTTTTTCTTGGTCCCTAGAAATTTGACTTGGAGAGGTTCAACTGGATTTAAAATTTGGGTGTTCTTTTTGAAATATTGCAGCTTTAATTGCTGAAAATGGGGTGCATATCTTCCTCAGGGATTTAATCACAATTCTAGAATGCAAAATCTTGGTTGAGTTTTATACTCAAGGGTGCATTGTGCATGGTACAGTACTCCAGTAAATTTTGTATTCAAGGACTTCAGTTATATTCTTTGGGTAAGGTCATGAAACACTTTTGAACATGCTTCCATTTCCTTTCACATTTAATGAGGCAATATTTCTTCTCTGGGGACTGCTGGAAATACAGTATTTCCAATGTTAGAAATCTTGATTACTTCTGGAAAATACAATTATTGAAAGAGGTACTTTTTTGGAACATTGTGATTTGTTGTACTGCATTTTTGCAGTTTCTGGTTTATTGTTAATTAGTATTAAGATTTTGCGGGATGGACATCTGCATCCTATACATTTTTTTGCTGGAACTTGGAGAACAATTTGTGCTGCTCAAGAATATACTTGCACAGTGAATGAGCAAATTTGAGGTGAACAGCTATAGTAGTGTCAACCCCTGTCCATAATGAACTTGATTTGTGTAATGGACAAGTCTGTTGGACAAAAAGTCCTTCAGACAAATTCAATTATATTGAACAGTAAAACTTTTGTCAACAATAATTTTAAACCAACGCAAGTCTGTTGAGTGGATTTTTTCTGTTGGGCAGGAGGAAAAAATGCCTTCAGAGTTCAGAGTTGGTTTGTTAGGCAAAAATTCCTTTATGTGGCAGCAGGTCTCTTAAGTGGGAGCCACTGTATAATACACTTACATTCAGTGGATTGTAGATGGCACCAGGATTGGCGCAGGAGACGCTTGTGTGGATCTCCATGGTGAAGGTGGACGATACTGCGAGGCCCCAGGCAACCATAAGTGGGAGCCACTGTATAATACACTTACATTCAGTGGATTGTAGATGGCACCAGGATTGGCGCAGGAGACGCTTGTGTGGATCTCCATGGTGAAGGTGGACGATACTGCGAGGCCCCAGGCAACCACAGTGGCCAGGACATCCGTGTTACTCTCTTCTTGGTACATGAAAACCCTTCCGCCGGTTCCTGTTCCGACCAATGTACCAGCCGCTCTTGCGGGCGAATAAGGTGCGAAAATCGGCGTCCGGAGTTGAATGCCTGCATCACAATCGAGGAACTGCTGATTTCCGGAAATATACTTCCAGTGTATATATACAAAGGTTGTCCCTTTTTTATTGACCTTGGGTATTTCTAGACTAAGGTACCACTTTGAAAAATATATAACATTTAGCTCATACAATTTTAAGGTTATGGGAGTTTTTCAGATTTTTTTGAAAGTTTTTAGATAATGCAAGACAATAAGTGAAAACTTTCCAGTTTTGGCAAGCATTTTCAACTCATGTCACAACACAAGCTGTTGAAAATTTATAATTATAGAAAAAAAATTGAATACAACTTTTTGTTTTTAGAACAATATTTCCTACATTTTCTGTGATTTTAAAAACTTTTCAATGATTATTTTGTTAGTCACAAATAAACTAAGTCCATTTTTCATTTTTCCAAAAGCACTTTTCATTTCCATTTTTTTTCTTTAAAAAATCATCAAAAGTCTGGTTTCTGCTTGTAATATGTTTTTTATTACCTTTAGATTTTAGGAGACTTCTGTTTATTTTGTTTATTTTCTGTCTTAGAGGTCTGAAGGCAGGATATGTAATGCTTGACTAGTCTAAGCAGTGTTATACTGTACATGCTGTCCATGTTTTTTTAAGGAGTTTTCTCCCTGTTACACAGGGTTTGTCCCTGCTTCCCAAGGATTCCTATAATTTTTATTTTAGTAAAAAATCTCTTCAATTCTAAATTTTGATTCATTGTTCATTTCAATTTTTTAAATTGTAGAAGTACTATGATGCATTCCAATTTTTTTGTTCTTCTTTGCACAAAAATTAATCATTCTTGGGAAGAAGACCAAAATACAATTTAAAAAATTGAAATGAGCAATGGTTCAAAATTTAGAATTGAAGAAATTTTTTACTAAAATACAAATTTTAGGAATCCTTGGGAAGCAGGGATGAACTCTGTGTAACAGGGAGACAACTCCATAAAAAAACATAGACAGCATCTAACACTGCTTAGACTAGTCAAGCCTTATATATCCTGCCTTCAGACCTCTATAAGACTGAAAATAAAAAAATAAACAGAAGTCTCCTAAAATCTCAGGGTGATAAGAAACATATCACAAGCAGAAACCATAGGCTTTGAATGATTTTTTTGAAGAGAAGAGAAACAAATAATTGGAAATGAGAAGTGCTTTTGGAAAAATGAAAAATGGACTTCGTTTTTTATTTGTGACAAACAAAATAATCATTGAAAAGTTTTTAAAATTACAGAAAATGTAGGAAATACAGTATTGTTCTAAAAACAAAAAGTTATATTCAATTTTTTGTCTATAATCATAAATTTTTAACAGCTTATTGTGACATGGGTGGAAAATGCTTGCCAAAACTGGAAAGTTTTCACTTATTGTCCTGCATTAAATCTAAAAACTTTCCAAAAACTCGGAAAAATCCCCCATAACCTTAAAATTGGATGAGTTAAATGGTAGATTTTTTCAAAAGGGAACCTAGTCTAGAATTACCTTCCAGGTCAATCAGAAATGGGACAACCCTTGTATATACTGTACCACAGTTGAGCACGCATGTTTTAATGGGCCGCATTTTCTACCCAGAGAAAATCTTCGGGAAAATTCGGCTAAAAATGCGGCCTATAAATTTCAGTGAACGTAAAATTTATTTTTTCTTTAAGGCGGTGCGGCCTATATATACATCCTTGAGATGATGGAATTTATTTGAGAAACATAAATTACGGTCTAATGAACACTTCATGGTGGTTCATTTTCTGCCAAATACAATTTGAATGCGAGAACATATTTGTTCCATGAAGATTATTAAATGGTGAAAAATATTTATTTTCATGAAATTTTAGATACAATGCATTTTCTGAAAACTAACATTTTTCTAGTCACATCAGAAATCATCTGGCAAAATTCTGTATCAGTTTATCAGCAAAATAAGGCAAAAATTAAAACATTTGTCGCATCACCAGCAGCAAAAATGCCCAAGATTAAGACCCGTATACGGTCAACAGTAACTTTATTTATTGAGAACTTATTGCTACCTTATATGTACTGTATCTCTGCAATTTGCTCTGATGGGAAAGTTGAAATTGAAAATCAGTAAGCTGCAAAGCAATGAGGTTAAATTTTTGTCTTGAGTTTGGTCTGGAACTATATTTTTATTCATTTAAAAAAATGTAATTTGTCCAGTATTAGTCTTTTTGATTGACAGCAGTTTTTATACCACAAAAAGCATCAATAATAAAATTGCCCTGCATGAGCATTAGATGCGATGAAGAATTTTCCAGAAATATTCTCATATTTTTCTCTCTCCAGAGGTGCTTGATTAATATGTAACAATTTGAACATGGAATTTTTACATGTACAGTACAGTATAAATAAATAATATAATAATGCAGGCATATACTGTTACTCACTGCTGCCGGGATCTACGGAGAAAAGCGAGATGAAGTCTGAAAATGTTGGGATGTATGTTCTCCAACTTTCAGCTTCATTTTCTGATGGATCATCCGCGTTGACCAGAGCGGAAATTACTGAAACGGTGGAAACAAATTCGTGTAGATCTCAATCATTTTCACGGAACAAAAGAGTCACACGCATATAATATCACGTCTTACCTACAAGAAGAATTGATTCGAACCGCATGATGATCTTTGCTTGATTTTTTTTTTGCTATAGGAAATTCTTGTAGGAGCTCTTTCGGATGACTGAAGATGTCAAAGCTTTTGCTTTCAGCAGCAATAGCCCACCTGAAAAATCAGTGAGCATGTGTCCTACTTGCTTTCGATGTGGTTCATTGACTACATTGACCGACTTTTGCTTCCTGGCCGGGGTTCTGTATATGCAAATCAAAGGCAGCAAGGATTTCAGATCATCTAAAACGTAAAGACGCGTAATGGTGCTTAAATATATGCGTATATATGAACTTTATAATTACTGCCTGTAAAATAGTTCGTACGAAGTAATTAAAAGGAACTAAAAAAAGACACTTATATGTCGCGTCTAGCAAATATGCTGAATACGACGTAAAGGTACTCATATTTGAGATGAATACAATATACAGAAGTAATGTAATAATGTATTTATTTGACTTCAGCTCATATGTTTTTCTTGTCAAGACTGTATTGGCGTATCGCATTACGATTGAATAAATTATTTTTGTGCTTATATACACGATTATACTGTTCTTAGATTACCGGTGTACTGCTGCATATGAGGTATATACAGTATATGCTGGATATGCCATTCATACACAAGTGTTGGATTTAAAAAAATCCATGCTTGAGATTGTTCAGAAATATTGCTCACCAGCAGAGATGGGAGAGTTTAGTCTGTGTAGCTCCTTAGAAAATAAGAACAGACGTTTTTTTATTTAATTTACTGTACTATTGAAAAATCCCTCCGCCTTCTGACTGCTGGTTTTTAAAAGGCGTTATGCAATGTGACACTGAAAAGCAATTTTGCACCACATGCCTGCAGTGCAGACGTTGATCCGTTCAAATTACCCACATAATCGTATGAGCGAGCTTTGCTCCGTCCGATGCAAGTAGTTCAGTTCAGTGAAAGTGCTGTCCAAAGCAGACGCGTGGAGTTCCGCTTAGAATGTGAGCAACGGTTGGAACGTGTCATGTGTGAATTTTTTGTTCGAGGTTGAGCTACGCTTCGATGAATATTTAAGCTATTTTTGCTGGATTAAGCTGTGAAGAATAGTTTAATTAACTATGCTTCGTTTGCTCTTGGTTTGTGTGTGATTTTTTTCTGCGTTCGATTGTTACGATCAGAGTAATAAGTCAGCGTATTTCGTCTATTTTTTTGCTAGATTCCCTTCAGCAGAATGGGGCTGCTTCGATTTCACACCATTCTGTTTCTCTTGCCCTTGATTACCCTTCTTCACCTTCAAACAGTGCATGGAATGATCGAAGGGCTGTATTGCGGCAATGAAAACTGTTACGATGGTAAGACGCGATTTCTAATGAATTTATTGTGAAATTAGT
>CAJPEX010002966.1:0-10749 GCA_905338405.1 Notodromas monacha
AACGACTGATCATCGTTGATCAACAACTTTCGTAAAATAGTTTTTGGATAACAGTACTCAGATCGTTTGTGGAAAATATTCTGGGAGAGATTCTAGATATGTGTGACGTAGAAATTTCATAATATTTTTTATGAAATCCTATGGACCACCCAAAAAGCCGAGAATATGATATGGTGCATTCTGAAGTATGCAATTGGCGAATTATTTTATAAATTTTTTGTTGTCTGCGGTTTTGTAGTTTGATGAGGGCAGCAGTTTTTTGAAGCCATATTTTGAAACTGTTCACCGATTTAAAAAAAAAATTGTTAGACGATTTCACATTTCTCATAATTTTTGCAGTTCTGATAAAAATAGAGAAAATGGAAATGCGGAAGATGAAATGGCATGTTCTAAAATATAAAATGGGCGAACCAATTCATCGTTAATAATGTTCTCTGCGATTTTCTAAGCAGGGTAAAAGAAGCTGGAATTTTTAAAAGATTTTATGTTCATTTCTTCTTGAGCTTTTCAATAGTTCTTATACAGGCCAGCAGCTAATTAAAAATAGGTGATTGAAAGTACAGATAATAAAATGGTACGTGAAAAAATGTAATACGGAAAAACCACTTTCATTATTATTGTGGTTCCCTGAGGCTTACCAATTTGACATCACAATAAAATATGTTTTCAATTCGTTTTTTTTTACACTTCTGACAACAGTTTTCTCATTTTTGGGTACATGTCATTATAGGATAATGAATATCTCATTTCCGGACAGCAGTGGGCTTATTGCAAAAAATAAAATACTGTACTGTGAACGGCGATCGTTCCTGGAAGAGAATATAAATTATCTTTAAATTATGTCACATCTTTTGAAAAAATAATAACATTACAAAAATGTCAGAACCATGTCAGAAAAATGTCAAATGACATCGGAGAGATGGAAAAGGCAATCGGTAAATTTGATCAAGATAATATTACGCAATCAACTTTTCCTTCAGCGCAGTCGTATACAAACCCACCGAAGAAGGTTGAATTCGCCAATTTTTTCTTTGTTTATTTTTTCCGAATTTTCTCAGATCAAAACATTTAACAGATTAAGAATTCTAGAATGATGTTCAGTTGCGCAAAATTTCGATCCCCAAGAGTTTGACATTAATGTGTCAAACTCTCGAGTTTAAAGAAAATATTATTTTCGTAAAATGAGTTAGTCCAGTTTCGATATATTTTTTGAACTTTTTCTCTGTCTCTGTTTTGTTATCCATGTTCTTTTTTTTTAGTTCACTTTTCGTTCGCGTTTTATACTCATTAATTTCTGTTGGGGGGGATTAATCAGGAAACCCCTTATGCATGTTCTCGTTTGAAGCATGAAAACAGGGAAGTGGGAAATCCCGGGAAAAGCTGATGGATTAAGTCTTAATATACTCGGAAGTTGAACTCGGAAAATCCGTGCTAATGGTTCATGGAAGAGCTTTCAACTTTTTGGATTCCAATTTGAATAAATTATCATCAAATGATGAATCAAGTAGAACGACGTTTAAATTCGATTTATAATCAGTTTATGAACGCTTAAATGCAATCAATGTCATTCTTCGCGTACCGAAAGAGTTTTCGTGAATTTTTATAATCCGCTAACCTTTTTCTCTTGCGTTAAAATTTTAAGAAAAAAAATTATTGAAAGAATAGAAAATTGAATCGATTTTTTTTGCGCATGAAGTTGCAATTTTTGGAGCTGAATGTATTTTAGGTCGCCAAATGGCCAGCAGAACTTTTTCCAAGCTCCGTTATTCGTCGGAGTCAATTTCATCACGAAATTCTAGCCGTTTTTATTTTATTTTAAAGTTCATTTTATATTTCGATTTTTTTTCTTTCGATCCTCGAGAACAATATCCCCGGAAAAGGCATTCGATTTTCATGACCATGCAGAAATGTAGATGAGGAAAAAAAAGAGTAATGTTCCTCGCGGGGAAATGAAATTGTGCGCAGCATCTGGGTTCTGAATGCGAATGAGACATTATTCATGGATTGGTGAACCTGCTGCTTTATTGTGCATGCCACACATGTATTCCGAGTGGGCACATGCAGTATATGAGAGCAGGTATTGTACTGGATATTTAACACCGTGTAAGTGTGTGTGTGTGGGGGGGTTCCTTGAGTGGGCCACTTATTGGTACCCAGTCGGGCCAATGCTGGGGAACTCTTTCGATTTATTTATTATTTGTACCCGGTTTCTTTTTTTTTTGTTTTTCGTGGGGGTGAGGGTGATTCTGATTTTTGAAAAATTCACTGTGAGCTGCTTGAGAATGTTAGATTGCAAATTACTAGATTTGCCTGTATGAATGATCATTATTTTTTAGATGTTGCCTGAATCCCCTTCTATGCAACGAAATTCTAAAAGTCTTCTCTATAATGCAATTCTCTGCAAATACTTTTTTTTGTTGGTCCCATGGGGGGAGAGGGGGGGGGGGTTCTCCCCATTTTAACGAAGTGTTCTATAGAACAAAATTCTCTCTTCAACTCTCCGTATGTTAAAAGTGTTCTCTACAACAAAATTTTCTCTGCAAGGGATTGAGGAAAAGCTAGAAATAACCCTGCACAGAGAAAGAGAGAGAGAGAGGCTTCTTTTACAACGAAATTCTCTCTGCAAGGGATTTTTTTCTGGTCCCTCTTGATTTTCGTTGTAAAAAAGGAGCCTCTCTCACTATCTCTGTGCAGGGTTATTTCTAGTTTTCCTCGTTCCCTTGCAGAGATAATTTCGTTGTAGAATTTTGTTATACAACAGAATTCTTTTGTTTACAACTATTGAGGACAAATGTCTTCAATGTAAGTTAGTGTCGTGTATTTGATTGTTAGACAATAAAACAAGTTAGTCAGTCCGGGACAGGACCGGGATTCTGTTTTATACAACAGAATTCTTTTGTTTACAACTATTGAGGACAAATGTCTTCAATGTAAGTTAGTGTCGTGTATTTGATTGTTAGACAATAAAACAAGTTAGTCAGTCCGGGACAGGACCGGGATTCTGAAAACCTTAAGGATCAAATTCCCTATTTCACATAAAGTGTGTCTATATTACTTATTGTTGAGTTGTTCGAACCCGAACATCCTCATTACACTTATTGAACCTTATTGAGTCTATCTGACTTGACTACTGATCTAGAAAAGGATACAGCTTATATACTATCCATAATATTTAACCTTCAACAGGTTTTACTTTAAAAGCAGAATAGAATAAGTTCTCCTCAAAGATGCTGCGGTGCACTGCGATTTTGAGGAGGGGGGAATATTTCCTTTAATTCTAAGAAACAAGTATTTTATCATACTTTGGCGTGCATGCCCCACAACAACGAAATTTCTTTTACAACGAAATTCTCTCCGCGAGGGATTTTTTCTGGTCCCTTGAATTTCGTATACTGTATCATCTCGTATACTGTACTGTATATGCTTTCATTTGATGATTGAGGAAAACTATAGAAATAACCTTTTTGCAACGAAATTCAAGGGACCAGAAAAAATCCCTCGCAGAGAGAATTTCGTT
The DNA here is from genome assembly GCA_905338405.1 of Notodromas monacha. NCBI lineage: Eukaryota > Metazoa > Arthropoda > Ostracoda > Podocopida > Cyprididae > Notodromas > Notodromas monacha. The sequence goes on from CAJPEX010002966.1 coordinate 3,518, forward strand.
TTGAAAAAGGAGCCTCTCTCTTTCACTTTCTATATGCAAGGTTATTTCTATAGTTTTCCTCAATCATCAGATGAAAGCATATACAGTACAGTATACGAGTATCCCACTCATATATATATATATATATATATATATATATATATAGACACACACTTACTGTGTACAAGTGCTGTACACCCGCCGAAAAGCCGTCGTCGAACGTTGTTTCGTGGCAAGTGTAAACGACGACGACGACGACGACGAGGCCATCAGAGACGGAACGGTACCGACAGGCTTCATTGTCCCACTAGTCGCAAATCCACTTACTGACGCTTGTCCTTCAGTGCAGAGCACCTTCTATACCCATACTGACAGCAGTCGAAATTCCCCTTGCCACATTCACGGTTCTGCAACTTCACCGGAATTCAATCTCTCCTCTCCCTCTTCTTCCCCCCCCCCCCCCACCATCCACTCTTTTTGCGTGTGTGTGTGTGTTTTTTTATGTCTTATTATTTTGATTTCGAATGCTTCTATATGGTTTGTACTGCTGCTGAACTGCAGGGGAAACGTGATTGTTTTTGTGTATTTGGTTGTTTTTGGAGGGGGTTAGATATAAAGTCGAGAGGATACGTACAGTGTGCCCAGGAAAGAAAATGACTGTACTGTATTTCATCTATATCCGGTTATTTACGGAAACGTTAGAAAATGTTGATTCAAATACGTACAGGCTGACTCTCTCTCTCTCTCTCTCTCTCTCTCTCTTTGCAACGATCTTGTTTAAAACGATTTTCTCTGCTTGGACTCTTTGTACAATGAAACTCAAGCAGGGATCAGAAAATAATTCGTTCTAGAGAGAATTTCGTTGTAGAGAACCCCTGTAACTTGGGAGTTAACCCTGTGGGACTAAAAAAAAATTCATTATATGAAGAAACATTTTATAGACTATAGATCGTAGTTGATAGTTATTGTAGAGAACTGTGTATAAGGAATGTTTTTTTTTGTGTGGTGGTTTGTCCAATAGGGTTCTTTCCCCGTGTTACAGGGGTTCTCTGTACAATCCAAAATTTTTTCTGGTCTCTTGAATTTCGTTTTGGAAATTGAGTCCTTCTTTACAAGGCGCTGTTTCATTTTATAAGAACATACTGTACAGCATACATTTTCATTTCATTTTTCGATGTCTAAAATGAAAACAAATTGATTCTGGTCCGGCTTCAGTAATACATAAGCTTAATGCTGTATAGATTTTCAAAAGTAAGTTCAATTGAGTGAACGTATTCATGTGCTTTTCAAATAAAAAAAGACTCAGTGAACGTCTGAACAAATTTTAAAGCTTTTTTTTTCGCTTTAAAATTATCTTCGCTTCAAAGTTATGCATTAACGGCTTTGAAAGTACGGTACTGCTACAGTATATGTAATTGATATTGATAAAATTATGGGTTTGCTTCTTGGTTAACCATATAAATTAAAAAAATATATATAAGTACGGCGTGTCTGCAAGTAAAAACTAAAGACTATTTCATCTACAATTTGATACGATGACCCACTGGAAAAATAACCATATTGTCACTCAAAGTTAAGTCACCATATTTTCTGCTACACAAATACATATTCAATTTTGCGCGCAAACCAAAAACTCACAAAAAATATGAAGTGTTGAATTTGACAATGTGCTGACTTTCATTAAATTCTTTTTTCTCAATTTAAGCAATGGTACAGGATGTTGATCTTGGTCTTGCTTCAATATACAGTAGTATTATCTTATTATCACGATTTGAAGGTAAATATTACGAATATCCATTATGTTCTCTTTTGACGTGAAAATGCTGATGAATATTTGTCAGACCAAAATTCAAATGAGTCAGGGACGTTGAGTACAGTATTTAAACTTTTTTTATTTGAAAAAGAAAGAAATCAGGCAAATTTCAGCGTCTCAATAATTTACGAGTTTTCGATCTTCGCTTCCATATTGCATCTCTATGTATACGGCTTTGAAAGTACTGTATATATCACTCTGTCAATTATTTTGATATACATACCTGTACTCCTCATTCAAAATCTTCGCGAGATGACTCATCATTCAGAAAAATAAATAAATATGTTTATCGGGAAGGAAAGAAGAAAAGGAAACCAATTCCAGAGGTTGAACCCTCCAACCCATGAGGTGTGTGTGTGTGTGTGTGTGTGTGGATTTGAATCCCACAGGTATGAGAGGGACTGTCTACAGATTACTCCACTATTCCAACGGGCCCAAGGCTTGAACTTATTCGAGCGTCGTCTGCGCAACTAACAGACCATTAATACTATTAAAATACACGTCGAATCGCCGCACTGTTTTTCCCTGCTTCCCTCCTCCTATTTGTTATTGCTCAGTTCTGGTGTGACCGCGACGAGTTTGGAGGAATGCCGAGTTCGTTAGTGAGGGGTCCACATTATTTTCTCTCATTAGAGACAGACCTCCTATATATAATGTAATATTCGAAGGCCCTTTCAAAAACTTCCTGATAGACTTGTAGAATATCCTAATTCACATGATGTGCACGATATTTAGGAATATAAGCAATCACGTGACGAGCTTCATCGAATTACACTTTTTTTTTTTGCTGGAGAGAAATCTAAAAAAAATTTATTCTCTTATTCAAAATTACCAGCAGCCAGAATTCGACGTACGTCAAAGAAATGTAGCATTCCACAAAGTGATTCCTGTGTCGATAAACTTGCAAAAAATCTGAATTTTCGGGGAAAATGCGCGTAAAATTGCATTAAAATTTTTTTTTCGCCAGAGGAGAAAGAAGAAAAAAGGGTTTCTAAAAACCCCCAAACACATTTTTTCGCGTTCCACAAAAGCCTGAAAAAAGTTGCGGTCTTTAAAAAATTGATTACTTTGCTGATTAAGTTCTTTTTAAATCACGAAAAAAACCGCAAAATTTCATGCAAAACAGATTTGAATCCCATTTCATTAAATTTATTTTCCCATCGATAGTCGAATTGGCCTTTTTTTCGTTCCCACTGTGGAATCGAAAATTGGGATAATAAATCTGCTCAAATTGATTTTTCCTTCCTTTTTTATAAATTATTTTTATGTGGATAAGAAAAAAAAGTACAGGAAAAGGCAAATTTTGAAATTCGAAGGTAAATCTCGTCTGAATGTTTATAGTAAATTAATTTTCCGATTGTCTTTTCTTCATAAATATACAGTATGTTGTTTTAAAAATCTACAAAAATTCAAGAAAGTATGAAAAGAGTGAAGTTGACAAACGCATGAAAAAACGTTCTTTAAAAAAATAATCGCAATATCTGGGTTATGACGGTGGAATCAATTTTTTGACGGGTTATTTCATGAGGTTCAACGGGCAACGAATTCATACATTTTGAAGATTTGATTGAAACTATCAGCAATTCCATCAGGGCAGCAGGTATAAAATTCCTGGGCTTTGTACAGTATATCGAATTTTCAAAATTAATGCAATTTCAAAAACATAACGCATCGAATGCTTCCGCTGCATTTTATTCGACATAGTCTGAGAACTTTTGGCTCAGCCCTCGTGCACTTATATACAATCAGTATCGCGTATATAAGAGAGTCTATGAAACATTTCTTTCAGATAAGCATATGAGTGCTCCTTTTTGTTGCTGTCTTTTTTACTCGATTTTTTTTTTATTGATCGTGGGTTGAATTGCCGTCTCATTTTTCGTTTATTCCAAGGAATGAGCATTTGAATCAAGGACCAGTTTCTCGGTCTAATCATTTCGAGATGCGGAAATGTTTCTCTATCTGTGATCAGTACTGTCTGTTTCATTGAAGGGAGAAACTTTTCATCGATACGTGTCCAACCGAGGAATAGATGAATCTCGTTCTCTTTTTCTTTTCCATTGGAAAATGATTCNCTCATTTTTCGTTTATTCCAAGGAATGAGCATTTGAATCAAGGACCAGTTTCTCGGTCTAATCATTTCGAGATGCGGAAATGTTTCTCTATCTGTGATCAGTACTGTCTGTTTCATTGAAGGGAGAAACTTTTCATCGATACGTGTCCAACCGAGGAATAGATGAATCTCGTTCTCTTTTTCTTTTCCATTGGAAAATGATTCCTTTTTTTTTCTTATCAGGGGGGAATTAAAATTTTTCTTCGGAAATTTCTTCGTGAATATTCTACAATGGATGCCGGACGATTTCTGCATTATTTTCTTTTTAAAAATTTGCAGACCTCTTAAGATCTGGAGATTCAATCAGAAAAGAGAGCACAATAATGCTTATAGCTTCAAATTGTAAGCGTTATATTTATTATTTATTTTTTTCCTATAACACGGCATTTCAAAACTTGAGGAACACCTAGAGCACACACTACTTACGCTTCAGAACAGTCTTATTTTATAAAAGAGAAGTACTCTTTATAAAAGAAGAGTAAAGAAAGTACTTTACAAAACTGCTTCTTTTTCTCGTGTTTAAAGTACAAATGAAGGACTTGGGAAAATGTCCCTTTATAGCTTCGAGGCGAAATTAGGATCTATTCTTTCGGCGACACCGTGTTGTGTACTTTTATAGCAACAAAATAGATATTTCGCGAAATATTTCTTCGCGGTTTATTTTTCTTTTTGCGTGAATTTCTTAAATTGACAGGAAATTAATGCACAGCATCTGATTTCTACTCGTCCTTCCGTATTTGTAGGGCAACGAGCCCACAAAGAATTTAAATGAATAGAAGAATAAAATAAATGAGTAAAAATGCACAATCCGCCGGGGAACACGGCAGGGAGCCCTTCGGTAAGGACTCCAAAGAGAAGTAAATTGTATTTCAAAGTAATGAGATGAAATATTTGGAAAATTCACAAGTGCGAATCTCAGAGTAAAAATACGAATTCAGAATGCACAAGACAATTCTTCACACATCCGAATGCTTCGAGAATAGCGAACGTAATGCGAAATAATTCATCGCGAAAAGAGACAAGATTTTTGATTGCACAATTTGCGGCAGCGGGAGCTTCCAAGAAACTTCCCACTGCCGCATTCCAACGGTTCAGGTTTTTAAGTTACAATAATCGCGCGGTTTTTTACTTTACTGGTTTTGTGGGACGTGCCCTCTGTGCCCCACAGTATTCGTCTTAAAATGTTTTTTGCATTTTTTTCTACGATTTTGTATAGTTGTTGTCGAGCTTCTGTTTTATAAACCAGGAAATAAAAACCAGAAAAACTCTGATGAATATAAAAAGTGCGGGTGTAGTTATTAAAAGCTTTGCTTCCTCGTCAAAAATAAGGTTCATTTGTTTCTATTTTCTTGTTTGCGAGTGTCAGGAAATTCATTCGAGCGTGAATTCCCTGCTTACCCGCAGAAATACAGTGTGGGTAAAAAATAAATAAATGAAATACAGCAATACTCAGGCTATAGTATCTCATTCGAGAGATACAAGATGTTAGATTTTAAAATATGATAAGGCGTTGAATTGAAGCTCATGTAAAATATTTTCCATTGATATATAATTTGAAGACTCATTTTTATTTATTTTTATTATCCCCACGTGCGATTGAATGAAATCTATAAAAAAGTATTCTAGTGTATAAAAATTATTCTGAAACTACGCAGAAACATTTAATTTTTGAATATTATTCCAAGTTTCCGATGGAGAGAATTGCAAAAATGTTGCTGCGTTTCTTTTTTATTTGACCGTTCGATCGACAGCTCGTGCCCCCTTTTTTCTGAGCCACCGTGTACAGTCTCGCACCACAAAGATGATGCAAATGAAATTTGTCTGAAATTTGTTGGGAATACTTTGAGTGGATCAAGAAGGTAGAAAGGCGGTTCGAAAATTTAATTTTCAAAATCGCGTGCACTTGAGAAACGAAACTCTGAAAAAAGGGAATTCCGACCTTGGAATTCAGTACTGATATTCAGGTTTCCCAACTTCCCGGAAGGAATATTTTTCGTCTGGCTTGAAAAAAAAACAAGTACTATAATGTACGTTGTTAAAAGAAACCTCTGAAGCTGGAATTTTTTTGCCATTTTAATAAATTTAATTCTCGCATGCACAGGATATACGAACTTATTTTGTACGAATATAATTTTCACGGCTTCTGGATCTACAAAATTTCAAGTTCACTCGAAAATTCCTGATGCGTAAAATATACAGTTATTCACGGCCATGCGGAATTTCAAAATTTAATTTTCTGAATTTCATAAATTCGAGAAGCGTGATAAATCGTGTATAAGACAAACTTTTCCCGTATTGGAGTTGAAGTCGATGGAGTTTCAAGTTTGAATCTGATTTTTAAAATATTTCTTATTCCGCCATCCATGATCTTCAAATTGTGTCCTTGTTCAATCATTATTGAAAAGTTCTAATTATTTAGTTGCAGAATCTCATGGATGTTCTTGAATTTAATTGTGATCGTTTCACCGCTTCTTCAATTTTAAAATAAGGCCTGCTCGGCAGCTATATACATCTCTTGATTATATACGATTTCAGAAATATTTCTTATTTTGCCTTCCATGATTTTAAAATTATGGCTTTTCCGGTCGTCGGGGAAAACTTTTTTTATTTTCCCGTTGCTTGATTTCCATCTCAGTTTTTTAAATGTTTGATACAGTAGTAAGCTAATAACATAACCCTTTTTAAATTTGCAAATAAATTGTTCGTGATTGCTACACTTCTTGATTACATGGCATTTCAAAAACTCATATTTTATTGCGAAAGTTTGAAAAATGTTTAAATTATGTCATTTGTTGTCATGCGAATGATGTGTGAATGATGTTTTGTAGTCCGTCGAGAAATTTTCTTTTTTTTAGAAATTTTGCAATTGAAAAATGCGGGGCATTGCAGAAGGCCTTTCTGCGAACTTTCTCAGTGAAATCCCAGTAAAAATTATCATTTTGAAATGATTTTTCAGTGAAAATGTTTTCTGCAATCCTATTGTTATGGGACTTGTATCACTAATCAAAATTTAATACTGTAATCGTTTCCATTGCGTATAATTTGAATATCAAATTAATTGCGTTTGAAAACATTTGTTTTGATTTGAAAAAAAAATTCATAAATTGTGTTGTCTAAATTAGTTAAAATGATGGTTTACAACCTCTCAGCTTAAATGTCTCTAAACCTTCGATTGTATGACTTACCGTCGCAAGCCTTTAACTTAACCAACTCAGACAATTTATTGTGAGGAGATTTTCTTATTCCTGTTGCCGGGTTCGGTAATTCAATAAACTCCTCAAGTACAAAATGTATTACAGCTTTATTTCGTATTCAACAGCAAGTACGTTT
>CAJPEX010002966.1:11066-33301 GCA_905338405.1 Notodromas monacha
ATGAAATTTGTCTGAAATTTGTTGGGAATACTTTGAGTGGATCAAGAAGGTAGAAAGGCGGTTCGAAAATTTAATTTTCAAAATCGCGTGCACTTGAGAAACGAAACTCTGAAAAAAGGGAATTCCGACCTTGGAATTCAGTACTGATATTCAGGTTTCCCAACTTCCCGGAAGGAATATTTTTCGTCTGGCTTGAAAAAAAAACAAGTACTATAATGTACGTTGTTAAAAGAAACCTCTGAAGCTGGAATTTTTTTGCCATTTTAATAAATTTAATTCTCGCATACACAGGATATACGAACTTATTTTGTGCGAATATAATTTTCACGGCTTCTGGATCTACAAAATTTCAAGTTCACTCGAAAATTCCTGATGCGTAACATATACAGTTATTCACGGCCATGCGGAATTTCAAAATTTAATTTTCTGAATTTCATAAATTCGAGAAGCGTGATAAATCGTATATAAGTCAAAAGTTTCCCGTTGGAATTGAAGTCGATGGAGTTTCAAGTTTGAATCTGATTTTTAAAATGTTTCTTATTCCGCCATCCATGATCTTCAAATTGTGTCCTTGTTCAATCATTATTGAAAAGTTCTAATTATTTTGTTGCAGAATCTCATGGATGTTCTTGAATTTAATTGTGATCGTTTCACCGTTTCTTCAATTTTAAAATAAGGCCTGCTCGGCAGCTATATACATCTCTTGATTATATACGATTTCAGAAATATTTCTTATTTTGCCTTCCATGATTTTAAAATTTTGGCTTTTCCGATCATCGGGGAAAACTATTCTTATTTTCCCGTTGCTTGATTTCCATCTCAGTTTTTTAAATATTTGATACAGTAGTAAGCTAGTAACATAACCCTTTTTAAATTTGCAAATAAATTGTTCGTGATTGCTGCACTTCTTGATTAAATGGCATTTCAAAAACTCGTATTTTATTGCGAAAGTTTTGAAAAATGTTTAAATTATGTCATTTGTTGTCATGCGAATGATGTGTGAATGATGTTTTTTAGTCCGCCGATAAATTTTCTTTTTTGAGAAATTTTGCAATTGAAAAATGCGGGGCATTGCAGAAGGCCTTTCTGCGAACTTTCTCAGTGAAATCCCAGTAAAAATCATCATTTTGAAAGGATTTTTCAGTGAAAATGTTTTCTGCAATCCTATTGTTATGGGACTTGTATCACTAATCAAAATGTAATACTGTAATCGTTTCCATCGCGTATAATTTGAATATCAGATTAATTGCGCTTGAAGGCATTTGTTTTGATTTGAAAAAAAAATTTCATAAATGCCAGGCATTTTTCCATTTTTTTATTCGAAAAATAAACAACATTTGATGTTGGGAAGCGGCGAGAAATGATCAAATCATTTTTCGCTCGTAATCATGAAGATTGCATTCTGAGAACTTTGAGACAGTTCCCACGAGCGCAGCATCTGCTGATGGACTCCTTCTCTCCGGTTCAGGCTTCCCGGAAGACATCAGCCTTAAAAAAAAACCAAAGACCAAAGGCGAAAAAAAAATATATACATATAACGAAAAACGAGGAAATAAAACGGATACCGATAGTTGCCCGCTTTCCCTGCTTGCTTTCCAAAGGCCGGTTCCTGTCTGGGCTATATATATGCTATGGTGGCTGCTGCTTTCTGCTGTTGCTCATCTTCCTGCTGAAGGAAGAAAGCAGGCCCGGAGGGAAGGGATATTGTATCTATACAGTATAGAGAAGAACCAGCAGGAAATATATAAAGGCATGAAATAAAAAAAAGGGGGGGGGGAGAGGCACAGAGTCTTCTTCTTCACTGCTGTGCATCGCGTAATGCTCCAGGCGCTAAGAGACGTCGGAGCGGAAAATTGAAGATAAAGCACCCTGGAAGAAAGATGTCCCGGTGCCCGCGGGTTCAGGAAGCAAGTCTGGTGGATTCCTTTTTTCTTTTTTCTTTTTAGGTTTATTTTTTCTTTTGGGTTCTTGCATGTTGCCTAAGCTTTTCATTTTATTATTCCTCGTTTAAAAAGCCCATCTCGGTTGATGTGGGACGTGGAAGAATATTTCTTCTGTGTGTGTACATGCACTTTCGGGGTTTGATTTCAAATGAAAACCAGCTTGAAAAATGTTTGGGGATATATTTTTTTTTACAAAAATAAATTACGCGCGAATTATATGATGTAGTTGTAGTTAGGGTCAATTATTGCTTGACTGAACTTTAGCAAGAATTTTAATATGTGAGAAAATGATGACTTTTTTTCGTGATTGAAAGAAAGTTGAATTCCAGCAAAGATCCCCATACAAAGGTTTCACAATCGTTTTTTGAAGGTTTCTGATTCCACTTTTCAATTTATCGTGCTTGCGGATTTTTGCAGTAACTTGAAAATCTACGACGAAGAAGTTTTTTTTCTGCAAACTCTGTTTTTTGAATTCCAGTGAAGGTCACTTCAAAAAATGGTCAAGAATACAGTAATTTAATGAGGAATGATGCGTGAATTATATAATCTTATGATTATACAGTACATCGTATAAATTTCTAGCTTTACGAGTTTTTCAATAATTTTAAAATGCAAGACATTGTTGAAGGATTTTCCGCAACCTTTTTGAGCTGATTTCCAATAAAAAGCATCTCGAAACATTTTTAAAATGATTTCGCAGTAAAACTTCACGTGAATAATTTATGGAAGAAGTTGATGAATTTCTCGCTGGAAACTTTAAAAAATGTTTTGGAAAAGCGTGAAATTAGTGAAGGCTTTTCCGCAAAATTTCTGACATTAACCCAAAAAGAAAATCATCTGCAATATCTTGAAAAAATATTTCGGCAGTAAAATCTATAATAAATTACTTTATGAAGCAGGCGGAGGAGTTTATTGCTTGAAGAATTTTGCAATAAATTTGCGGTGCTTGATGTACAATATGAAGGCGCTCGTGATATCTTGCAAACTTTTGTTGACATTTGCAGTTCAATTCCCGACGAAAATTTTGCCATAAATGAGCTGTGCGCTGCATATACCGGAAAGCCTGTGCAGGAATTTTGCAATTCAATTGCAGAGGAAATATCGGCTTGAAATTATTTTTAAAAAATATGGGTGAGAAATGATGCCTACAATACTTCAAGAAAGGACACAGACGAGGTTTTCCCTTGAACATCTATGCAAAAATTTGGGGGAATGAAAAAAAAAACGTCTCTCCTGAGAATGTCCGGAGGAATCCACTGAAATCTTTTGCGAAATAATTCAGCAATAAAATTCCATGAGAATTTCTGCACAAGAGACGCAAAGGAAGTTTGGGTTTTAATATTTGTTCTAAAATTATGCTTGAATGGCCTTCATGCATGAAGGCCGTTGTGCAAACTTTTTATTGCTTGAAAAATTGCAAGCAATAAAAAGTTATATACCTCACTTCTCATGATTCATAATTGTGATATTACTGTATGAGGAAGTACAACATTTGCCGGATTTAATTTTATGTGGTTTGCGAGCGCAGATCCTCCAGCAAACATTATTTCTTTAAAAAATAAACTCAACTCCCAAATTTGTAGAAGGATTTTTTTTAAATCTGGCAACACTTTTTGTAGAATGGTTAATTTTGTGTGAAACGTAGACAAAGGTTTTCCTGCACACTTTTGTCGCTTATTTCCTTAATTTTGCAAAAATTGATTTTTTGGCGACAATTTCAAAATAAAAATTAGTGTCATTACATGCATGCGACATCTATGAGATGACAAAGAGAATCAAAACGTTTGGGACAAGGGTGGTTTGCTGAATGGTTTCATTTACGCTGGAATCCAAAAAGCAACTTATGAATTGATACAGTACAGGTGGTACTTCGCAATTCTACCCAAATCCGTTGCTGGACTAGGGTCAAATTACCCAGTGGTCAAATTGCAGGACACTTCATAACATTGAGTAATATCAGCACAAAAATGCAAAAAAAAGGGACCAAAGCAGCTTGAATTCTGGGGCAGAGGTAAAATTGCAAGTCAACCTCTCCCTGCAAAATTTCCTGTTGAATTGCGGGAGGTCAAATTGCGAGGTACCACCTGTCTATACTGTAAAATATGTGTTCAATCCACTGACGTTATTCATAGATTTATAAGAATGTGGAAAGCTTTCCAACAACAAAAAAGCTCAACTGATACCATTTTTCTGAGGAAAGTGGGAATTTTCCGCGTAAACCCTCTTGAAGCAGACCCAGAAAGCATCCATCATACCCAGCAGGGGAAGAAATGTACGGAATTTCCGGATTGCACTGCCACAGAAGAGATTTACTATCTATTTTCTTTTTTTTTCTGAAGAGAAGAAAATAATGTATTTTTTGCGCTAATGCACACATATGTGAGCACTTTTCCACGTGCAAAAAAAAAACAAACAAAAAAACCTGTTAATGCTTATGAGATGACCATTTGGGGTAGCAGCTTTTCTTCGACCTATACACATGTATACACATGTCTTCCATTTTCAAGAAAATTGGGTTCCAGCTCTTTTCTTGTTGTTCCTTTTGCTAAAAAAAAAGAAACCCGGAAGTATTAAATACGTAATACAGGTCGCACGGCAATCTGTAACAGAAGAAACTAATGCAATATACTCCCTGCAACGTCAGACCTTGCTTTCAATGATTTTAGAAAGATGTCACTCGCATCTTAATATATGATATAAAAATATAATTTGAGTAAAATTAAAATCCCGTCGTCTTCTACTTCAATGTAATTCTTCCAACCCACCGAACAAAACATGACATGACCTACCGTTAATTCAACTTTCATACTAAAATCGCCATTCTTGTATGGAGGCGAAATCTATGATCTAGCGCAGAATTTTTAAAAGATAAAGCTATATCTGCCTTCTTTATAACCCTTCTTCCATCCAACTATAGATACTGAAATTGAGAACTTGAATATAAAATTCTGTTGGCCTTATCCGTTACATTTTTCTTCAATTTGTGCGCGCGCATTCAATCCCTGACTTCATTTTTTGTGTGATTCAAAATTTATTTCGGAAAATGAGAAAAAGAAGGAGATCATATGTAGGAAACGAGGAGGTTTTTCTTGAAAATTGCATACGGAAAAAATGCAATTCTTGCATTTATTACGCGAAATTTATGTTCTGGGCCTCCTAGCACAGAATTTTTACAAGATGAAGTTCTTCCATACAACTACAATATATTGGAAAACCTCGTCGATATCAAATTCTGGTGGCATTATTTATTTTGTTTGGAGTAAATTTGTGTAAGCAAATTATATTTCGGATAATTTATTTCCATGATTTTCAAATTTATTTTGGAATATCACGAGGGAAAAATTATCTGGAAAGCGAGAAATGCTTTTTATGGAAAAATAATTCCTCTTTCAATGCCAGGCGAAAGGGTTGACTCATTTACTTCTCACACTTCACAATGCTCCTGGTTATAATTTGATTTGATGGCCTGGCCAAACAATATCTGATGGCATCTGATGGTAGTTGAGTAAATTATAGGAGCAAGGCAGTGGCGGTGTCCCAGAAAGTGAGGAATACCTATGTAAGGCTTCTATATAAAATGTACAAGAATTCTATATAAATTCTTGTAAAAATGCTGCTCTGGGCTATTATTTGTGTTGGTGGCCTGGCCAAACAATATCTGATGGCATCTTATGGTAGTTGAGTAAATTATAGAAGCAAGGCAGTGCTGGTGTCCCAGAAAGTGAGGAATACCTGTATATGGCTTCTATATAAAATATACAAGAATTCTGTATAAAGTCTTTTCAAAATTCTTCTCCTGGTTATTATTTGTGTTGGTGGCCTGGCCAAACAATATCGAATGGCATATTTTTGTGGTTGAGTAAATTATATGAGCAAGGCAGCGGTGTCCCAGAAAGTGAGGTATACCTATATACATATGTCTTCTATATAAAATGTACAAGAATTCCATATAAATTCTTGTAAAAATGCTGCTCTTGGCTCTTATTTGTGTTGGTGGCCTGGCCAAACAATATCTGATGGCATCTTCTGGCAGTTGAGTAAATTATAGGAGCAAGGCAGTGCTGGTGTCCCAGAAAGTGAGGAATACCTGTATGGCTTCTATATAATAAAATGTACAAGAATTATATATTAATTATTTTAAAAATTCTGCTCCTGTTTATTATTTGTGTTGGTGGCCTGGCCAAACAATATCTGATGGCATCTTTTGGTAGTTGAGTAATTTATATGAGCAAGGCAGTGGTGTCCCAGAAAGTGAGGTATACATATATATGTCTTCCATATAAAATGTACAAGAATTCTGTATAAATTCTTGTAAAAATTCTGCTCCTGCTGGTTATTATTTGTGTTGGTGGTTTTGCCAAACAATATCTGATGGCATCTTATGGGAGTTGATTAAATTATAGGAGCAAGGCAGAGGTGTCCCAGAAAGTGAGGAATACTTATATTTGGCTTCTTTATAAAATGTACAAGATTATTCTATATAAATTCTTGTAAAATGCTGCTCTTTGCTATTATTTGTGTTGGTGGCCTGGCCAAACAATATCTAATAGCATCTATTGGTAATTGAGTAAATTATATGAGCAAGGCAGTGCTGGTGTCCCAGAAAGTGAGGAATACCTATATAGTGTATATGGCTTCAATGCCCAAGAAGCTTATTTTTCGCCGACTATATTGTACTCAGGGATGAGCCTCAATTCCCATGCTTGGCGGTGCTTCGGTCGTAGATCCTATTGGAAAAGCGTTTTATTTTGTATTTTGTTTTCAGGTCTGTATGATGGGTCTTAGAAGCGTCGGTCGGTCTTGTTATTGAGGCTTTCATCACGCATTGCACTGGATTTTTTTTAAACCGGATTTTTTTGTTCGTTTCATTCATTTATTTTGCTTTTAAAGAGAGGGGATGAAGAGGTTTTTCCGTTTTTAAAATGATTTATTATTGGCACAGAAAACGTCCTTTATTTGGGATTGTGCTGGATTGAAGAAACGTTTTGCTTACTCAGCTGTTCGTTGTTTTGGGTTTTTTTTTTTGCGACGCTTGTCGGAGTGTTCTTGCAAAAATCTTTGTGCTGAGAGTTTATTTAGTACACGTTTGCTTTCAGAATGTTTCAATAGACGGTTTGGTGCTCGTGTTATTGAGATTATATGCTTGGGAAATTTTTTTTATTTTCTTCGGCACAAAAAATGCGACTTTTTAAATTTCTATCTTTTTTTATATGGGTTTAAAAATATTTGACAGGCTTTGTAGAAGACAGCATTAGTTTTAAATTATTTCTCTGTCAGTCAATCACCGATTAAAGAATTTCGTAATTTCTTTATTCGAGCGGTTTTTTGTTGTTGAAATATCCGCAAAAAATATATATACCGAGAAAAAGCGCAGTTGTTTTACGTTCTGTATGCTGATGAAATAGTAAACGTAGTCTTGGACGACGGAGGCATTTTTTGTGTTGAATATAGGATTAGCTTTTGCAAAAGAAACTGAGATTTTCTGATACAGTATTTTAGTGCAGCGAATTTCATTAACATGTGCTTTTTTTGCGACTGGAAATTGAGATGTGTTGAAGACGATTCAATCTATCGGAACAAGTTGGACAAAATCTATTCAATGACATATTTTTGAAGTTTCGGAGATACTTTTTCAATCATTTAATTAATGCGTTTGTCTCGATGAGTCGAGGTTTTTGGTCAATTTATAGTTTGGAGTTACAGTGTTTGCAAAAATCTGGTGGGAAGGAAATCTGGTTGCATAATGAAATTTGCTTTTTTTTTGAAGATGTTGGAGGATCTTTTATTTTGTGGCAAAACGAATATGTTTCACTCATTGAGGTTCAAATTTTCTTCTAATTCTTGAAATGTGACTAAATCAGGTTTAAATGGATTCATGGGTTCCATTATTGTTATGAAGAGTTCAAGATATTTAAAATTGACTTCTGCATGGGTTCCTCGAAAAAGTCTTTGGGTATTTTTCAGTATAATTATTAGTCCCTCGCAGTGTGAGTTTTTTCGTTTTTGCATTCATGAGCTCTTGACTTTCAAATTTCAAAATAAAACCTTCAGCGTAATTTTCTTGACTTATAAGAACCATTGGAAACTCGAAGAAATAAATTAATTTGTCAATCAGTGTCCCCGAAACTACCTTCCTTTCTTGTTGCTCATATTCGGGAATTTATGTATGAAATAAAATTGATTTACGTTTTCAACTCTGTTTTATCTCCATCTTTATTATGAAACAATGAAATACGTGCGGTCGCATATATAGATATGATTTTTAATCACCCAGCAATCCTTGTCTTGGTCGGAATCATTAAATTTTCTTGATGAGCAAGAAGGGCATTTTTTTT
The DNA here is from genome assembly GCA_905338405.1 of Notodromas monacha. Taxonomy (NCBI): domain Eukaryota; kingdom Metazoa; phylum Arthropoda; class Ostracoda; order Podocopida; family Cyprididae; genus Notodromas; species Notodromas monacha. The sequence goes on from CAJPEX010002966.1 coordinate 19,345, forward strand.
CCAACAGTGATCTTTCTCTCAGATAGGATATCAAATACAGTAATTATCTGCTAGAGGGTTCTAATAGTCAGCAGGGTGACTTTGGGTGAAAAATAAACTTCTGTTCTCGATGAACTCTTTCTTTTTTTCTTATGCTCAGAATAAAAAAAAAGTTGAGGTTGCTTGTTCATATTTTTCCTCAACGTCATGTGTGAAAAATACTGCGCTTTGGGGCCATCTTTGGGACCTTTTTGCGAGTGAATTTCGAGATTGCATTTTTTGTATATGTGTTGCAGATTTTAAGCTGGATTAAAAACATTCCAGATGCAAGAGACATCTTAGTGCTGAGGCAGTTATACCCAGCCTCCAAGGGAATTTAATTTTAAAAGTACAAAATTACATAATGGCTGCAGAAAATAAGAGAAGCCGGAGCATCCTCACTCCTTGGATGTTAAAAGAGGACTCTTATTACTGTCTCTGATCACAGGTTTCATGAAGACAACAATCACACACAATCAGCAAATACAATCTCGCATTGTGCAATAACAACTTGCTTTCAAAAATAAATATAAAATCAGCAAAGAAAAGATGATTTGCCTATGGCGCAATTCCCGACGCGCAAACTTCCGAAGCAAATAACTCCGCGAATTTTACAGATAAAAAATTCCGCAACATCTTAAAGTGAAGCTAAAGATGTTCTTCAACTTTTCCTTATTTGCTTAAAAATTGACCCGATTCACAAATCTTGAGATATTCTTCCTTTTCTAAACCTAACGTTTCTTCCGTGATAAGAATCTGGAAAACCTTCATGCCAGATGGTTATCTCACTGATGCACAAGCTTTTGGTGCAAACAGTGACTTCAAAAGCCTTGTTTCTAAATGTAGATGAATGAATTTATTTCTGCAACATATATGCATTGCAAAAAAAAGTGAAGGACAGGGCTTAGTTTTCCTCTCTGCATGTTTCATCAGTTTCAAAATAGTTTGAGAAAGCAAAGAAATATCAACATAAAATTGAGAGTTTTTTGAAACGACGCTCAAAAAAGGGGTGTTCATTTTTTTGAAATTTTATTTTAAATGGTGTTGATAATGTTGCGCTTGCTGTGAACAACCAAAAGCTGGGAAAGTACAAAGTTTTAGTAAGTATGCAAATTTTCTTAACTTGAGATTGGAATTGATCGGCTCATTCAAAAATTGAATCGAAACAAATGCATCGAATAAGAGGCGTATGATGACCAGTTTGACGACCATCAATGCTTCAAAAAACTGTAAAAATATATAGAATAAAACATATTTGTAAATATTATGCGGAAGACGTGAAAAGACGCAAAACTTTTGCTGCATTGCTTTTGTGAGACTTTTATTGCACGGCCTAGGGAATTTTAATGCTTGCCATTTTGTCCTCGAGCTCTTCAAGTATGCAAACGGTACATCTTAAGGTTCTTCAATTGAAAAAAAATATCTGCCAAGTATATTGTGTCTGAAAAGAGCTTACATTTAAAGTGAGTACCTTAGCTACTCTGGCATGGAACCCATGCCTACCCTTGAAGTTCCTCACCAGCAAATGCGTCAAATTAAAGTTGCAGCCTGCTGGGGGAAATTTAGAGATTTATGTTTTCACGAATAGAACGAATAAAGTTGAAGAAATGAAGACAAATCTCTGAATTTTCTCATTGTATGGCTCACCTGAATTGGCACATTCCGGCCCGTGGAGGAAATCAAGAATGTTATACCTCCAGGGTTCCGGATTATAATTCGCAACAAAAAAGAAAAAAAAATTACTCTCATTTCGAACCTCTGTCCTGATGCAAAAAAAAAAAACGTCAGAAAAAAAATTCAAAAACCTTTGAAGCATTTTTTTTCTGGTACATTTGGAATAATTTACAGAAGGCAGCAGTGGCTTGAGAATGAAATATTCGAGGCCAGGCGACGTACGTTGAAACATTTGCATCCATATGAGGAGTTTGACAAATTGATCTCGGAATAATGGAAATAGAAACGGTGCACTAAGCTGAATAATAATTATAGTAGATTAAAAAATTAATCTAAAAAACCACGTTTTTCAAGTAAGACTAAAAAGCACAAAAAAATTTAGTAGATAAAAAAATTAATCTAAAAAACCACGTTTTCAAAAAGCAAAAAATAACCTTAAACGTGGTGCGCATCTATTTCATTTGCATTTCACTTCTTCCCAACAATCTCCATGCGCACCACGTTTAAAGTTATTTTTTGCTTTTTGAAAATGTGGTTTTTTAGATTAATTTTTTTATCTACTGAATTTTTTTGTGCTTTTTAGTCTTACTTGAAAAATGTGGTTTTTTAGATTAATTTTTTAATCTACTATAATTATTTTATTCTGTTTAAAAAATATTCTTATAATTATTCTTTTCACAAAAGATTGCATTGTCATCAGTTTCTAAGCTATCCTGAAAGTTTCAGCTTGCTAGCTAGTTGGGAAGTGAGCAAAATTTGAGTTACAAAATTTGATCCAGACAAACAAATGGACAAGAAAGTGAGGTAATAAAAACATGTTAAAAATCAGTGTACACGAGCACGAGCCTCGAAGTCCTGTTATTTGGACCCTAGTGTATGTATATAGTCCCCGAGGCAGCAGTGTATAAGAGAGAGATGAATAAGAGGAATCGCATCTTGGCACGCCAACATTTTCTCATCCTTGCCCGAGGTGATATCAAGTTCTAATGACTTCGGCGATGGTCCAGAGGGGGGTTTTAGATCGAGTTTCTCTCCCTCAATCTCCACGACGAGGTCCTGCTGCCATGCTGGCCTCTGTGTATATATGTAGGTATATGCCCTGGCCCGGGGGCAATAATGAGTTGGGTTACTCATATACTGGTGCTGCTGATGGGGCCTTTGATCAACAACAACAAACGGCATCCGACGCATGATGGGGGGCCTGCTATGGGCAGCAGGGTTTTCTTTCTGTCAAAAAAGAAATTGGCGGCATGAGAAATATGCTAGTGATGGAAAAAAGAAACGAATATAAATGTTATTGGGGGAACAAAACATATGGAGATGCAGCAGTAGAATCTCATATCACAGCGAACCTCGATTATAAACGAAATTATGCTTATTGCGACGAATTCCTTTTTTTTCATTTATTTCGTCTCTATATTAAATAATTGGCAAAATGTTATTTTTAATTTTTAATCTCTTTCAACGATTTTTAGGTCGTTGTAACGAGATTATAATGTATGAAGCTCTGCATGCTTCATTCATCTTGAATGAATTATTTTCGCCTAATTCTTAATGCACTATAGACAATTTTCTGCGCACAAATGATTTTATGTGGGACTTGATTTATATTTTAGACTGCATTATTGCGCGGGGATTCTTACTTTTTTTTTTTTAGCAGAAAATGTAAATTTGAAAAGGAATGGAACCTTGTTACGCAAACCTCTTGTAAGTTTCAAAACTCACTATGTCAATACCAGTTTGTGCAGTCCTTGTCCAAATTTTTTCAATTACAATAAGCTCGAGGAAATGATCACGAAAATTTCGAACAAAACTTTTAAAAAATTCAACTTAAATTTATAGGTCTAAATTTCAAACTTGACGTCATATTTGCTGAAATCGATGGATACTTTTGTCAAAAAAGAACAAAATAACTTGGAGTTTTAAATCTCTGGGAAGTTGTGAGGCGTATATAGGATTATGCTGTGAAGCCCTCATTTGTAATCTCATTTTCGAACGAACGGAAAACAGAAGATCGAGATAATAAAATGTTCTAGAATTCACACTATTACTCGAAGGTTCATTATTTCCAGAATTCCAAAGAAAATTTACAAATATTCAATACGAACAAAAATTTCGTTGACTGAAATAAGAAAAAAATTCAACTGCATTTAATCATGCTCTCGGACAGGATTGAGGACGAATTGAAATCGCATTCGAATTTTATGAGTTCAGCAAAGATTTTATCCAAATTGTAATAATCATTTTTTCCAGAAATTTCTCAATTCATGCTTTTGAGCAATTTGAACTGAAGCTAAAAGCAGGATTTTATTTTGTAATCCAGACCATGTAAGGCTTTGATGTATATCGTCTTCATGAAATGATGGAGATTGTTTTTTTTTCTTCTAAAATCACGACGTTTAAAATTCCTTTTCGAAGCTTTTGAATCGTGATTTTGATGCGATGATTTCTCCTTGACTGGCTCCGTTTTCGATTTAAATTCCTACCAACATGAAAAGGCTTCCTTTGATGTTTTTTACTGCCTTTTCAAGAGCTTTTTAAAAAAATTACTTACTCATCCGGAAAATAGGCGATTTAATTTAGTTCGTGTTTTTCCATGGACTGGTACGTCGTGTATCCTTGAATTTTCCGAGATTTCGTTAAATCAATTTTTATCAGATCTTAATCGTCTAAAACAAAAATCCTGCACTCTTCCCACTCTCAGTTTTCTGAGTGTATAGTTCATTTCAAGTGAGATGGATCAGGAAACAGTGAAATTATCCTTTATAAAAATCGAGTTCATACGAACGTCATCGTCTAAAAAGATTTCAACGAGGAAATCAGATGTGTCTTTCATGTGCTTCATCTCAAAATGAATATATATATTTTGCTTTGAACTCGGGAATTTCTAGTTGGCTCATCACTCAGGAATGATTCAATTTTTCCATGCCACGACATACTTCATTCATCTAGAGTTCTAGACTGTATATAGTCTCATCATGCTTTGATGTACGCAGAACCTTGAATTAACGTCGTCGTCAATTTTATCATGCCTTTCGTTTTTAGAGATGATGATGAAATTGTTCCCCGACTATTTCTTCTGATACTTGAACGGCCGTGACATGAATTTTTTTTTTCTTAGATTTAAATATGCTCATAGAACTCATTTGTCAATGCCAATTTTATTGCCGTTCGATATTACACGAGATTCATTAATATTTCTATCGACGATGAGCATCTTTTTTATTGAATCGCGATTTTATAGGAACATTAATGTTTTTCTTCTTCAAAGTTTCATTGAAATACGAACATGTAACTGATATATCTACCCTTTCTTTTTTATTAGCTTTAATTCTTGAACATGTCGGAAAATATTTTATTTTTTGGCACAGCGAATGTGTTTCACTTGAGCTTAACATTTTATTTTTAAATATGGTACATGATGAAAGGCGACTGAAATGGATTCATGGGTTCCATTATTGGTTTGAAGAGTTCAAGGGATTTAAAATTGACTTTTGGGGTTCCTCTCGACGAAGTATTTGGTGGTTTTCGATATTATTTGTGTCTCAGATCATCCAAACAGTGCGAGAATTTTCGTTGTCGCATTCCTGACCTCTTGAATTTCAAATCAAACTATTTTTTCGTTTCATGAAAACATGGGAAACTTGAAGATATAAAGGAATTTGTCCATCAAGAGCCCCGAAATCGCCCCTTTATCTTTCTTCCATGTAGAAATAAAATGAAACGTGGATCGACAGAGGAGAAAAATGTAGACAGTTGAAGCGGAATTTCTTTCTCGGGGCCCCGGAAATACTGGACACACACACAGCAAACGGACGTGTTTCTCAAGAAGCCCATCGAGTGCGAAAATTCTGCAACCGTCCATCTCTTGATATAGAAGGCCCGATTTTTCACGGGTTCTTCTGTCGTATTTCTGGAATACCAATGAGCTCGTGTTGTCCAGCTGTCAAGGAAAAAAAAAAGAAGAAATCAAAAGTATAGACAGCCGCACTTGCCGGGCTTTTCCCGGCTGTTGACTGAGACCTGGGATGGGATGGGAATATTTCCACTGACCGAATTATTGAAGTGCGAGATGGAATCTTATTCCGAAAGACTGACTCTTTTTTTATATGGTACATAAAACTGGTGATTTTCCAATTCTCGGACATATACGAGCAAAAATTTACACAATAGCAAAAAACATAAAATATCTTTGGAGCGAAGCCACTTTGTCTTTAAAAAATAATAATGCCGTAGCTGAATTTATTGCAAGGAAACGTTTGTTTATACTGTAGACTTGTAGAGTAACTTTGTTATATGATTGTGGCTATGTACAGTATTGGGCAGGGGCATATACAAAGCCAATATTTGTTGTAATTGATTATTGGCTAAAAAGAGATTCTTTGTAACGAGATTCTGCAGCATTGTATTTAATTGAGTGACCTTGAGTGTGTTTCAATGAGTCATATACAAGCCCCTTAATTTTTTCTCATGGAATTCAACCGAAACCTTGTAGACTGGAAATTTTGATTTATTTTCAAAACAATGATGCATAATGATGATTATTTTCAACAAAAGAAGCATCTGAGTAAAGAAAACAAGTCAAATCATTGGTACAGGATTTGTGTCAGACAGAATTTTCTCTCTCATTATTCTCACTTGTGCAAAAGGCTCACTCATGATTTGCATCACTTCAGTGTCATAGAGAGAATGCACTGAGAAAACCCCAGTGAAGTTTTTTTTCCCTACTCTCTTACCTTTTATTTTGATAGAAAAAAACGGTAATTACTAAACAAACCTTCATTGTTAGAGGATCACTACCTTCTGTCTTTACTCTTCTTTGTTATTACCTATTTTATATTTGCATTTGGATTCCTGGAAAAATTTGCTTTTTATCACTTGTGCTGTGTTATCAATGCCCCTGGTGAAATGTCATTTTCTTTCATGAAATTACCCCAGTATTCAATTTTGAAAAATTATCAGCAAATACTCAAGGTGTCCCCTTGAATATTATTTTTTTGCCACAAACTGAGTGATTGCCAGTTTAAATGACTTTCTACTGCACATTGATTCTTTTGTTGGGTTTTCATTTGTCAGGAATAAATCCTTGACTATAAAGATGTTTAAGAAATGATTTGGGTTTAGAAGAATTTGATTTCAAATGTTAATGAATTCAAACACACAGTCAACACACACAATATTCACAAAAATGCAGGAGTGTCTGGTATGAGAGCTCAGAGAAGAGTGAAGGATTTCAATGGATTCAGAAACCAGGAAAACTGTCCTCCAAAGACAAATGACAGAACCAGGATTTTAGCAATAGAGAACAGCCTTGGAGGCTTCCGGAAAATGTGTGTGTGTGAACCAAGGTTGTCCTTGGTTCACACAGAGATGTACAAGGACAAGTTTTTCTGAGAATTTGGATTCTTCAGTTATTTATTCAGCATAACAAATTATACTCTAGCATTTAATTTTGCAACAACGTTAATTCTCAACCAATAGTCTCATGTTAAAAAAGAAACAGTTGGACACTCTATACAACCAAACTTATGGGACCAGAAAACAAGTTTTAGAGAGTATTCTGTTGTAGAAAACCCCTACAGAATTGGGAGAGAACCCCATGGAGCCATGAATAATTTGTTGTACAGAGAAAATTGTTGTGTAGAGAAATTCCACCTGTGTATTTTTTTTTCAAGAGAGGGATTTGAATGAGGTCTAAAAATAAACTTATAAATTATCGCGCTGAAACTTTCCCAGTTTCCGCCATTTCTGTATGTCACATTTGATTCAAACCCTCATAAAATAATTTATACAGCTGAAATGATGGATTTCAAATTTTTCCTCATAAAAAAAACTGAAGTAGAATAATTTTGAATCCCACCTTTATTGTTTTTACTTACTGGCATTACTCTTTTCTGAATAAAAAATAAATAAATAAAAGCAGCAAGCTTCACTAAAAGTCTTCAGTGATGTTTTTGCTGTATGGTGTCGATTCCGTTTAAATTTCCTGACCGTCCACATTTTTTTCCTCCTGTCTCCTCGAATATTGCATGAGGTGATGGAATTTTCAGCTCTCAGAATAAGGATTTCATCCGTCTCGTCATCGTCACTTGGCTGGCTTCCTCTTCGCTGGAGGGTTGCTCGGGTCTTGTCTGTCGCACTCTCCTTGATTTATGGGTGCGACCACTTGGTGGGTTCGAACTCTGCTCGGAGAAATCGGACGACGAAAGCGAAATCCTTGTGTTCGAATAAGGGGATGCTTTTACAGTGAATATTTATATAGATTTGTGGTACATAATGTGTATAATGTATATATTTATATATTCTTTTATTTTTGTTATCAATTTGTGCTTTCCTGCTCTGAAGTGATTAAAATGTGATTGAGTGGATTTGGGTTGGGTGGGAAGAGGGTTTGGTTGTGGAAATCTTGATTGAACCTTGTGAACGCTGAAAAGCGGCATATGAAGTCTTCTGTTCATTCATTCATATATTATATATATATATATATATATATCAGGCAACAAAGGAACAATCCTTGTCATCTGTGGTGAGTTGAAAGATTTGATCGTGGCGCATCCATCATATTTCTTTTTACAAATGGCTTTTTTTCAACCACTGCTGATTGCTCTATGGGATTTTATTTATCGATATTTCATTATTCATATATTTCAGGAAGAGTCTATGCACCTTTCTGACTAGGGAAACCCCCTTTTTTATCGCGAATAAATAAAATCTCTGACGGAGCATCCGAAAAAAAATATCGCTGAGCCCATTGAAAATATAAAATTTATTTTTTTAAAGGTGGACTTATTTCTACTGCAAAAAAATTCAAGAAACCAGAAAAAATGCGTTGTAGACGGAATTTAGATGCGGAGAACACGTATAACATGGGGAGATTACCCTGTGATACCAAAGAAAAATTATTTTTGCAGAGAAAATCGTTGTAAAGGCAAGATTGTTGTAGACAGATTCCACTTGTATGTATTTAGTATATTTTTAATGGACTCCAAAATTTGATTTTGACAATGTTCTACAGCTTGAATTGCTGAGCTGCAGGATCATGTCCTTTTTTATGCAGACGCTGTATGTATTGTATTCTGATTCAATTCAGTTATGAATGGTGAAAATATGACTTGAAATCCAGGATATATTGGCACAGGAGCAGCTTCCAACGCATGCATGCCATCGAAATCGAATGGGAACGAGAAATCCACCACCAAGCCTCTGGCGTAAACCATCGACAGTGTCGACACGCTAAGGTCAATTTCTTTCCTTTCAAGTCGACCTGGAAATTTTTTCAGAAGAAACTGAGAGTAAAAGGATTGTTAACACTCGCTATAAATTTTGCGAAAAATCAGCGTAAAAAATGGATTAAGTAAAACCTTCTTGACAATAACGTATACAGAAAAATCTCATTATAATGAACTCCCAGGGAAGAAATGTTTATTTTAAATGCAATTCAAGGTGAAGAATCATGTATAAGAATGACATTTTGTGGTAAACAGGTAATAAATGCTTATTTAAGTTCTTCTATAACAGATGTGTGCAGAATTTCCTGCATTTCGACTTCTTTTGATAAAATAATAAATATTCAAAATGGAAATTAGGCAATTCACTTTTTTCAGACCTCCTCTTTCTTGCATTCCTTAACATGGCTCATATAGTGATATTGCAGACGTATAAGCGGAAAAAATCAATCAATATGTGTGTGACAAAATACTTTATCCATTAACGAACCCCCAGGCAAGGGCACCGTTAGCCTGGGGAAGGTTACTACTTACCTAACTGAATTCTCTTCACTGCGAATACTGACCCATAGGAAGGTATCAGGATCCCCCAGCCTCAGATATTTAGCGGGATCTTGGACATTTGATCCGGCAAAAATAGGGTGGGCTGGGTTTTTTATTGATTGGGACAGTGAAGAGAATTCAGTTAGGTAAGTAGTAACCTTCCCCAGGCTAACGGTGCCCTTGCCTGGGGGTTCGTTACTACACCCTAACTAATTCTCTTCACTGCGAATCTTTAGAATCGGATTCAAAGTCCAAGATTATTGACACAACAATTGTCAAGTGTAGGTAATATACACACAAATTGATTATGTATGTAAGGTATATAAACACACATGTATGTAATATATGCAGAAATTGTGATATTTTATTTTATTTTATTTTTTATTTTTTCAATTTCAGTACCCAACAACAGTTCATTCACACGCACATAGGCGCCCACTCTTTTTCTCTTACCCTGGGAGTAAACAAATCCCACGCCAAATTGAAATGCAGTGGTATTTTGATTTTTCTTTTTTTCTTTTTTTTTTTTTTTTTTTTTTTTTTTTTTTTTTTTTTTTGAGTCACTCTCACAACAGCTGTACATTTCTTTCCAAGAGTAACTTCGTTTTTCAGTTGCCTCATCCGGTTCACACACTTTAGCTGCAGTTCTGTTGACTTCCTGCAGCTGTCCCTGAGGAGGATTTAGGACCCTCTCTTCCAGTGGAAGGCTCTCGAAATTAAAGAGTAACTTCGTTTTTCAGTTGCGTCATCCGGTTCACACACTTTAGCTGCAGTTCTGTCGACTTCCTGCAGCTGTCCCTGAGGAGGATTTAGGACCCTCTCTTCCAGTGGAAGGCTCTCGAAATTCGGAGCATGAGAGCTATTTTTGGGTCCTGAACAGCTGTTTCCTAGGGAGTGCCTGGGGTGCAGCTGCTTGTTGGTGTGGGAGGGGGAGGTCCATTTCGATTTTTGGCCCCTTTTCTCAAGCTTTTTGTTAGAGTGTCTTTGAAAAGTTGTTTCCTGTTTCCTCCTGATAATTTTGCAATGGAGTCGAAGGTTTTACTTTACTTTATATTTTATTTTATTCTATTAATGCTATTTTCTGGAAAACTAGCAGTTGCTGATCTCATAGATTAAGGTGTGTCATTTTATGCCAGTTTCTTGTACAATGAAAGCATCCAGCTCACAAAACTGATGCCTACAGTAATGCATTCCCATTTATTTGATATGCAAGATTTTTCATTTGACATTGCCTGAGTGTTGATTTTTGTATTAATTGGTCATTGTCTGCTAGGACAAAAGATATTCTTATTTTTCTGGGAAATTTGTCATTGCAGCATATATCTGAACCAAATTGATAGGGCAGATTTGGTGATTTCATATGAAAGGTACCATAGAGTTTCTGCCTCTTTTTTTTTTTTTTTTTTTTTTGAGGAAAAGAATGAATAGATCATCTTTTCTTCCCCGAATTTTTCCCAAGCTTTGGAAAATCATCCACTTGGAGTCCTGTTTCCAGAGCAAATCTAGTCAAAGTTTCTTTAGCTTGCTCAATGATTGTGGTAGGATATGGTCTGTCTTGTATATTGTTCAAGACTTGTTTTGCATCCCATATGGACCCTTTGGGTTCCAATTGTTGAGGGTCTTTATTCACCTTGCATAAATTGTCCAAGATGTGTTGGTGGGAAAATGTAACTTTGCTTGCCCTGTCAAAAAAGTACCATTGCAACTTTACTCTGGCAGACTAACTGAAAGAGTACCTCTGGGGTACTGCTGTATATACAGCCAGGAAACTGAAAACTGTGTTGGATTAGATTGTATCAACATCTTCTCATTGTTGTTGTAGACCGTCATAAATTTTGGATGATTTGCTGAAATGTTTCTTTGTGTTTTTAGCACTTGCTGAATTAATAGTATTTTTAGCAACTCAATCTAACTGTTGCATAGAAAGAGGGATGCCTGCAGGTTGGTATTTGTGGTAAACTTCAGCTTTCCAATAGGTTTGGGAAATTTAGGGTTGTTACTCAGAATTTTAAGAGCAAAATGTGTGGAAACCTAGTTCATCACTCCAGTCTCGAAGTAGAGCATCAATGTAAATTTCTCTTAAATTTTTCAAGAAACCAAATCTTGATAGTTGGGTATGCTGGAAAGTTTCAAACCAATCATTGTCCAAATTTGTTGATTAGCTTGGTATTAACCTCCATTTTGCATCCAGTTTTTGTTGCATCCTGATGTGACATCCAATAAGTCAAGGCATCAGCTGGATTATTTATGGATGGTATGTATAGTGCTTCTGCTCTAGGAGACAATGTTGTAGAAAAGTCATTTATTTCTCCCTTATGTTTGAATGTTTCAAGTGCCAATGATTTCAATTTCAATAAGAGATCAATGGCATCATCATGATTCACATACCCCATACTGGAAAATCTTTGTTTTCTGAAATTTTCCCTTCTTGTGTTGAGTCATCTGGTATAATCTTATGTGTTACTTGTGGCTGCTTGAATGGTTTTGACAAGGATGTTTTAAAGCTTGTCACCATAGTATTTCTTCAGTATTGAAACAATGGATTATAGTTTTTCTTTGATCCCAGTCCAGAATTGATTCTGGTAAGGTTGCCTTAATGTTTCAAAGGCATGAGACTGTGCATGACCATAAAATATAGCTGGTATGCAGCTTAAGAGGAAACCTGTGATTTGTGAAAATTTCCTCAAAGTAATTGGAGTTTGGTTTTTGTGCTGCACCAGTAAGGAGGGTTTTGAAATTATTTTTAGCTAATGAAATTTCCCTGGTAACTCTAAACACTTTAGTTCACTGTCATGATGAACTTCAAATGCTTTCCAAAAGTGCTATTAATAAGACAATATTTATTATAGTTGAATAAACCTGTAATTAGCAGAAATTGCTGACAGGTGTGGGTATCTGTCTCACATTGCTGAAATGTTGATGCCACAATAAGTGTGTCATCAATATATGCATGCACTTGGATTCCTTGTTTTCTCACAATTTTAAGTAAGATATTTGTAATAATAGTTAAGTCTAGGTGCTTCTTTCAGTCTCATCAATTTTGCCACTTAAAGGCAAAGAATGATTGGTGGTCTGAGTAGAGGGCTACATTGTGATACCCTTCAATGAGGTCAATGGAAGCCATAAATCTGCATTTTGGATGCCTTGAATTATTTTTCAAGTTCTCTGTTTTGAAATGTATATATAGTCCACATTGTTATTTACTGCCAACTGTTTAATTTAAGGCAGTCTGTGGCATTATTACTTTTCACATGTCTCTGCATAATTTAATGCAGGAGTTCTGGTATGAGGTCATGTGTGGCTATGGCATCTTCAATGATTTTGAAAGGTGGATTATTTTTTGATGATGCATATAATAGTGTTTGGAGGAAAGCTATCCTCATCCCTGGTATCATGTGCAAAATCCACAGATCCTTTATTACATGTTTGCCAAATTCTATTTGCTGTTTTAATTAAGCTCGAACAATATTTTCTGGAATGTTACTAACCTTCATTCCATTTGACTAGCTGATTTTTTCTGCCACTGTAATTGTCAGAGTGGGTTCATAATTCTGACATTCGAACTTGTTGGTTTGGGCCTTTTTCCCCAAAACCACTGGAAATAATTTTGACTCTGTGGCCTTTTGATATGGACAAGGTCTGAAACTGGTGTGACCTCTCCTGGAGATTGGCAATTGACAACTCCAACTTTGATATATATATATATATATACATATAATTTTTTTTTTTTTTTTTTTTTTTTTTTGGAAGTCTGGTTCAAGTGCTTGATTTGCCTTGACCAGTTTTTCAAATTTCACAAGTTCACCATCAGTTATATTCAAATGATTATTTGAATATTTGATCCAGCTTTCCCCAAATGATTATGTGGGGATCCAATTATTTTGGATTGCTGCCTGAACATTATCATTAGCATTAATCCACATTTTGTCTCTCTTCTTGGAGCATCATATAACTTAGCCAGGGTTGTCAAGATTTCTGTTTGCTCTCAGAGGGTTTGATAAAGTCCCTCATCACTCATCAGTAAACATTCAAGCAATCCATTATCAACACACATCAGTATGGATTGAATATTCTGGAGCATAGCATCAGTAGTTCATGCTGGCTTTTAGGGTGTTCCATAGGAGATGGTTAATCCTAGGAACTGTCCCAATAATGGTATTCCCAACAGGAAGAAAGTTTTTGTGGATTCTCCAAAATTAAATTTTTCTTATTGAATTTGCCACTTTTTTTTTTTTTTTTTTCAAGAACATATTGGTTCCTTGTCTTTTAGTGCTGGTAGAAAACAGGCAACAACTTATGATTTGAATCATGTATGTTGTTTCAAAAATCCTCATCAGGAGGAAAGCCTGATATCAGCACTTTGTCCAAGAGTTTCTCAACTGGTTCACTCTGGACTAGTTCATCTATTGCATCCATACCCAATAGAGAACTTTTTTGATCAATTTCCACCTTTTTTTTTTTTTTTTTTTTTTTTTTTTTTTTTTTTTTTTGGCCCC
>CAJPEX010002967.1:0-33294 GCA_905338405.1 Notodromas monacha
GCAGGGAGGGACCATAGTCCAAACAAAAGCCAAACCTTATGCTGTGTGATAGCAAGAGTAATAGGATATTGTAGCTAAATAACTGGTGCACAGGCTACTGGTTCAGATTTTCACTTTCAAGTGGGAAGGAGTCTAGAGGGGTATAGTGCACTGCTGAAAATTCCATTGATTCCACAACTTTTTTCCTGATTTTTCCCCAAATTTTGAAAATGATTTTTATATTTGTGAGTATAACTTATGTCAATTTTCAAGATTTTTTAAAGTTGAAAGACAAAAATTTTAAAAACTTTGACACATTCATTGGATTCAAGCTAAAAAGCAAAACATGGCTAACATAATGATGCTTTTTATGCAGTTTTAAAAAGTAATTTAGCTCAAGAATTCGATTTTTGCCAAATTTGTAAAGTCTCCACCGCGGGAAACGGGACCCTCCTGCAGGCCCCTCTGGGGGCTCTGTGGGAGGGAGGTAGGGGGCAACTGGGAAGGGAAGGGTGCGAATTTACTCACCGATGCAGGGATTTAAGTAACTTTATTATTAAGGATTACTGTATAGATACTTTTTTTCCAACACGGATTCCACGTTTTTGGTCGATTTATTTATCGACGTATCCGACGAGAAATCGAAGCACTATATTTTTTAGAATTATCTATCTTTTTTAATCGCGGGAAAAATAGTCGATCGTGAGAAAATCGTTCAAGAGCTCGCTGTTGGGTTGATCGGACATGAGAATGATTTTTCCCATGCAGCAGTTGCTCATTGAACAATGCAAAAGGCTGGCTTTTTTTAAAGGCATTGTGTGACAGCACACGTACGAAACCCGTTGAACTTGATCTAAAAAAGGATTAAGAATTTAAAATAGAGTAAAGTACTTTTACTACACAGATTTCCACAAAAATTTCAAGAATGTCGATCAGTGTTTACGCGGCAGTTGTACACACTTCTGCTGAAGCTTCGTGTGGGCGAAATGAAGATAGCATTCAGGTATTTCACCAAGACAATGAAGTGAACCAAAATTGTAGTCATAGTAAAATACAACTGAAAGATCTATACTGTATGTGATTCCTCTTGCATATAAATCTCTATATCTTTATCTACTTGAATCGTTCTAAACACCCCTTGTATCATACACGCACATTCTTTTTTTGGGTAGAAAAATTGATCAAAAATACATCCCCACATGAGAAACGCCCCAGTTTTTCAGTGAAAGATATTAACAATTCATAAATTACAACAGCTAAAATTATGTATTCATATGCCTAAACGAAGAACTCAATTTGCTTCTATACAGGTGGACTATCTGTAAACCAAAATGCAAGGGAGCAGGAAAAAAGTTTGTCGTAGAAAGATTTCTGTTTTTGAAAACTCACATAAGATGGGGAGAGGACCCTTAGAGACCAATAAAATATTTTTTCTGATACAATTAATATCACTGTAGAGAGAGTCTGCCCAAAGGATATAATTTATCTGTAATGTGATCCATGATGAATACAATAGTCTTGGAAATTTTGCACAGGCATTGATACACACATCCATTTTTGATCCCAATATTGTCGGGGGGGGGGGGAGGAGATGTGTGCAAGGCTGTTGTTTGAGCTTTGGATAACTATTTTTACCGTCTTCAGTTTTTTTCATAATACAACTCTAGTCAGTAATTTCCTTGTTATCTCAGTACCCATTTTTCTTTGTCTCGTGAATTCAGTATTTGTTAGGTTAGGTTAGGTGTCCAATACAATTAACTTTCTATAAACATTGATTGTATTGGACTCCTAACCTCCCAAAATCAGTTTCAGCAGAATGCAGAAAAATGAAATTCATAGTTTCTGGTAGGTTCACGAAAAGTAGGTACTGAGATAACAGGAAAGTACCCTCTAGTCATTGCGTGAATTCCGTTGACTTTATTTTTACACATTTTATACTAACACGAGATAATTTGACTTGAAAAAAAAATCACGAACGCTGATCTGCTCTTATTGAAATGCGTATTTCGGAGCAGTGACTTTCCCATGGCCCCTCTCACATTCACTCCTCCAGTTGTCGTTTTTCTTCTTTTCCTCACTTGTCGGCTGCTTTCTATTTTTTTTTTTTTTTTGCACTGCATCCAATGATGCCAGTGGGGATTGGACGGAATTTCAAGTGAGGCAGCGGCGGAGCGAAGAGAATTTCTGCGCGATGCACTGAGCGCTCCCTTAGGGGACATCAGGTTCGCAAAGGCCCGGCCACTGACGTGCCTCGTGGGAATTGTTGCTTGATCCCTTCCCGTCGGGGCGTTTTATTTTTACTGTCGAGCTTTCACATGTTGCGTCGTTTTCTTCTTCCCTTCCCCACCCCCCAACTTGATCCTACAATTTCATTTGTTGTAGATGTAGCAAGACTTTTATTTCGTTTGCGTGTTTTGCAAGTCGTACGGAGCAATCACGATGACAATCATGCTGCTCTCGCTACGTAGAAACCCGATTTTAAAATGCGTTTCAGAGTGTAATAAGTTAGTAAGTTACCTCGTTCCGCGATGACGTCAATGGGAGCTATGCAGTAACAGTATCATGAAAGAAAACCATTAGATAGGTATAAACCATTCTTCCGAGTAACGAACTACATCAATTATTCTCTGCTTGAATTAAAAAATCTCCACAGTTTCTCCCAAAATTTTGAAAATGAACTCAATCTTCAGAATGAAAAACACGCGCCGAAATTTTGCTGCGTCTCTGAATTGTCGAAACCTGACGGAAAAGATACAGCACAATAATGTAATTTGAAGCTTTCCTAACGTAAATGAAGATTAATTCGTCATTTGTTTCAATACAGGTCGACTCTCTACAACAACAGTGTCTGCAACAATTTTCTCGTTATAACTTCTCACTGCCAATGATCCGGAAATTTATAATTTCCCCTTACAGTATATTTGTCATGACATCTCAGTATTTCCTGCACACAGTCATGTTCACAGCGCAATTTTACTTTTTACACTGGGATTTTTGTTTGATTGGATATCATACTACAGCAAAATCTCATTAAAACAAAGCCATTTGGACCAGTAAAACAGCTGCATTGCAACAAGAAATTAATTATAGAGGAATTCTTTCAAGATTGTTGCTATTGAGCCAGGAACTGAAAACGACTTGATCGTAATCAATTATTCATCATAGCGAGATTCTTTGTAACGAGATTTTACTGCATTTTCTCTGGCTTCACTTAATTCATTTTTCGAAGATTGAGCCATGCACATAGATATATGCCTTCATTCGAAGTAATCAGCTCGATTTCAATTCATGTTCATCGAAAAACCATCGGGTTGAAAATACATCAATAATCTTCATTTATTAGCTTCCGAATCCTGATCATTGAAACTGTACCGCATCCGGTTATCATCTGGCGTCGAATCCAAAAAATTCTACGATGAAGAGTTCATTCATCATCTGCGAAACACAGGAAAACGATTTCCCTTCAACAAAGCTCTCGTCTTAAGATCAGCCGTAAAAGGGGAAATCGACTTCAAAGCAGCATACGTAAACACACTCCTTATCGGTATTAATATAATCTCAGCTTTTCCACCATAACTGCAGGGGGTTCGCGGAATGAAATTCGTCGAAGCACACGGATTCCAGGACAGCGATCGAGCCATAGCAAGAAAACTCCAAAATAAAATCTCGAGGAAAGCTTTTTCCTTTCATGTGCGGATTTGGAAGCGGCCAGCCTTCGTAATGTACTTGACGCCTTTGAAGGGCTTGTATTTCTCTCCAAACATGTCGAGACGACTGACTTTGATCCCCGAAATGGCCAGTTGCGGAATGCAAAACTTGAGTCCGATCGGAGGGTTTGATTCCGGGAGCGGGGTTCCCGCTTGCACACTGATGGTCCCGCGGATGTTGGGCACTTTGGCCGGATCAATCCGTCCGACTTCCCAGAGCAGAACTTTGGTGACCGGATCGAACGTGTAGCGGCCTTGAGTCGGTGTCAGGACGCAGTTGAGAACGCACTTGGGCATTTGTATTTCCATTGATACATTTTCAACCTGTCGACACAAGACATATCATATCTTTCACCGACGCTCACTACACCACACTCCCAGCAACCCTTTTGACAACTCATTAAAATCAATTGAACACAAATTTCGCAGCCCCTTACGTCGTCATTTTTCCAGACTCGAAAAGAAAAACTTTTCGTCTTCATCGGTCAAACACAGAATTCCGCTTTTAACGCGAATTTTAACACACATCCCCTAGATTTTCAATACGCAAAATTAAAATTCCATTCATATGCAAATATTAGCACCCCCATACTTTCCTGGTGTTCTGACTCCCCAAGAAACTAAAGCTCACCACAAAATTTAGGTTTTCCCCAGGAAAGGATGAACTGTGTCAAGCATTTAAACAAAGGCTATCTGTAACATAAACGGCGTTCCTCGTCTGCATATTTTGTTTCGATGCTCTATTACAGTACTTGAAAAATACAGCAGATATAAAAATAGTAAGGGTTAGATACTATTTCCAGCGACAAAGTATTTCCATTCATTTTGATTGAGCCTGTGACTTGGAAATCGGAAAAAGGCGTGCTTATATGAATTTGTATTAAAGGGAATGGCATGAGCATAAGTAATCCCACAGGGCTCCAAGGAGAACAGGTTGGAAAACACACAACTACACTAAAGCATACTCTTACGAATTCTGCTACAGTAGCTCATTTTGACACTTAAAGAGGTCTGAACAACAAATTTGGGGCTACTGAAGAATTTGGATCACAATTCATGGGAGTGTCGCCTAAAGAATTTGAAAATTACTTTAAAAATGTTTCAAGAGAAATCACCAATATTGTTTGCCCTACGTCAGCATCCTTTCATGATGTAATCAAATGTTTGTTGGACCCTAAAGCATGACAGTGCTCACAGTCAATCAATTGGAGATTGATAAATTTAAAAATTTTGATCTGTACTCACAACACGACCCATGGTTTGGCGTGGTCCTAAGGTAACGTCAAGTCGACCTCCACCTGATTCTTTGAACGATATCGTATGTCGCACAGACACAGGAATCGCCACGATATTGCTCGAGTTGAGGTGATACGAAATCAGTCGGAAGTTGCCATCGGGAGGAACAAACGACAGCATTTTGTCATTCTGAAAAATTTTAAAACAAATAATTTTTTGGACACTGAGGATATAATGTAAAGAAGATTGAAACTCGCCTCCCAACGCCTAAATCGCACACAAGGATGGAAGCTAACATCCTCCAGCAACCGAGGATTCACAAACGTCATCGTCAAATCCGGCATTCCACTCAGTTTAACACAGCAGTCAACCTAGGAAAAATGTTGAGGGTTCACGACACAAATCCGATTTTAAATATGAGAGATTTACTCACATATCCTTGAATCTCTGCGAAAACAACGGACCCAGATTTGTCAATGATCGCATCGATTTCCTCGATTACATCGAAGTAAGCTTCATTGTTGGTGTACTTGACTCCAGATCGTCGCCAAGGAACATTTGAAAGCTGACCAGTGGGTAGAAGTTCCGACACACTACAGACGGGAATTAAAAGCATCTTCACTCCCACCACACGTAAAAGAAATTGAAAAGAAGTTTCAAAATACTTCAGATATGGACATCCCAATCCAAATTCAACCAAGAAATTTAATGAAAAATATGTTGAAAATATTTAAATACGGAACTAATCTGAAAACGATATATGTACATTACAGTGCCCAAGTTAGAATGGAAAAGTGCGCAAAAAAACTCACTTTGACTTTCCAGAAACCGTGTTGACGATTTGACGGAGAATATTCGGCGGTTTAATCAACTCCTTCAGGATATTACTTTCCGTCGCCAGGGGAAAGCCATTGTCCAGCATTTCGTCCAGAATTTCGTAGACGACGACGACATTTTCTTTAATTGTTGTCTCACTGCAATCGTTGAAGTAATCCGCGAACGTGTCCACCACACGATGCAAAAACTCAATCACAAATAACGGCGGGGCTGCAAGCATGAACAAGTACGGTTATACCTTCTTAAATAGGTTTCTCTTTTTTCCTTTCACGAAAAAAAAAAAAAAAAAAAAAAAAAAAAAAAAAAAANAAAAAAAAAAAAAAAAAAAAAAAAAAAAAGGATTTCAAAATCACCTTCAGCCGTGCATACTGCAACAAGGAACAGATTGCACCTATAGATGGAAATGAGGTAATGCCGGGGCGTGGAAATCACAGGATCGACATCCTCCGGTGCCCCAGCTTTCTTTTGTGCGTCGAAAAAATAGTCGCACACGGACCGGGGAACAACTTTTTTCCAGTGTTTTTCGAGGAAAACGTCCCTGTAAGAAAAAAAAGAAGAAAATCATGACCTGCCGTGAAATATGCCTGCAAAAGGGAAGAAAGGTCAAGCACTCACCCGCTCGCGTTTATCACAAAAACACTGTCTATCATTATTTGTCAGACCATCGGAAACCGCGGGTACAAACCTGAAAAATATGGGAATAGGATGAAGCGAACAACTTGAGAGGAAACAAACAGTTGTCTACGAGGGTTGGTTCCGACGTTCCGTTAGTATTTGCCCCACTAGATTTTCGGCTGGACGATCGATTTAATTTTTAGAGATTTACAGCATCCGTCCGTTGTATGACCCTTTATCCAATTTTTGCTCACGGACATTGAAATTAAGTGAAATTGAGAATAGACGGCGCAAAACTTGACATACTCAACTTGCATATAGTGTACATGCATTATAAAATGACCACACGGTCTAAGCGCTACTAAATACTTCAAATTTCTTAGGAACACCTTCCAGAACAATTATCAACTGCAAAAATGGCAATTTTGAGATTATGAATGCGATGTTCGACTGAAATTTGAATTAGCAAGTGGGAAGCTGACTTCGATAAGGCTAAGGCAGCGTTAAAAGACGAACCTTTGCTAGGGAAAATGAGACTTGCTTTTACACTTCGTATTGACACCACAACTCAGTGGTTTAAAGGACTACGACTCAGAAACATCAACGCCCAAAAACAAGGCAGGGACAAAACATTCGAACCAGACCTCGCACAACTTCAAACGACCAATTAAAAGCTTTGGTAGTCAACTCACAGGGTTGCACTAAAAAGTTGTAACACGGTTCAAAATGATTAAAATTTCCATCAAAAACAAGCAACCCTTTCGATGCGCCACCAGAACTCTCAATTTCCAAACAACGAAAAAAAAAAAAAAGTAATACACACCACGCAGCTGGAAATACTTTCCATCGTTCATCCGAATCTTATTGACCGTGAGAAAGAAGACAAATGACACAAAAAATCGCGATTGCTTCTCGCTATAGTTTGGGAGACTCTGAACATTTTTCGTTGCATTTGAGTAAGTTCGATGCAAGACTGCAGCGAGGTCATCTTCTAAAGTACACTCGGGCTGAAACCGCAGAAAAAAACAATGCCGAACTCGTGAGCTCTCTAATTCCCTAATCCGGGACTGCGTCTACATCCAATCATAGAACCTTGGAAATTTCCACCAGGTTTTTTTTTGCTGTTCATAGCACTGTTTCCAGAAGAAATCACCAATAGATTCCCCAAGATTGCATCGCAGCGCACTAAAATCTTCCACGCAAAGAAAATCAAGTCAACAAATAATTTTCTCCCCCGCAGCCGATTCACAAAATTGTGCAAGAAGAGAAAAATCACGGAATGTACTCATGAAAAAAAAAATGTACTCGAATCGACGATGAAGTGAACATCAGCATTGTGAATGAACACTGAACTTGATGGGTCATCCAAAATGTGAATTTCCGAACATATGCCACAAGAGCTACACGTCAAGGCCGCGCTAAAAAATACTTCAATTACAGTATTTTATTGAAACTGTCGGCTTCGATCCGCCTGATGAAAACATTACAGAAAAAATTGAAAAAAATTGTCCCCATTGAATAAGAACAGAACGGTTCAGCCCGAGGTCCTGAGCCAACAATCCAGGACGATAACTATCCGTCCATCTTCCCATATCACAATCATCTCTCTCTCCGAAAGATGTCACATCTTCCACAAGCCCAACCACGGTTTGCATACACTACAAGATTTTTTCTCCCTGGAGCGACAATGGCCCATCCGAAAAAAAAAAAATCGACTAGAAATACAGGCCTCGCCTCAAGGAACAACTTCCCCTTCGATCGTGAGGCTATTGCCGAACGCTGTACAAAATCACCGCCGAAAAAAACACGTTCTCATTTTTCTTTCCACTAAGAACTCAGCACCCTGAACCCAAGAAGGGTTCTTCTAGAAACAATATCACACTGCTGAATGAATGAAAAAAATGTAGCTTTCACTGAACTTCCACTCGCTGTCACTTCTAGTAATGAATTAAACATCATCAGGAAATTCGTAATGAACGATTACAGAAGAAAACTTAATTAAATTTGTTATTGTACATCGCCAAATTGGAAACAATTCGTGAAAAGAGCACAAATTATGGTCAAAGAAAAAAGATAATTCCAATACAGCTGTAGGGGAACAAGTCTTTATCTTTAAACCTTAATTGCTCTTGAAATGCATAAAATTCTTTTTCATCTCGATCAATAGCAAAACGATTAATCTCGTCCAGGATCAGCTGGCCGAAAACATCAGCAGGCGAAAGATCAATGAAAGCCTCGTAAATGGATAAATACAAGGAGACGGAACAACGTTGCCAAGCCTCATATAAAAAAACCGGCTCGCAAGCAAGGGCGACGTAAAACCTCAAATTTCAAAAACATTTCATGCACTATATGATCCCTAGTGCGAATTCGAAAGCTATTCTGCGAGATTCCATCATGCCATTTTTCATAGAGCGAGTTCAGTTGAGCAAGGCAAGAACGTTCATGATTATTCTGCGTTTAACATAAATCACTGCCGCCTTCCGAATCCCTTCACTTCTAAGATATAACTTTTCGTTCTTTGATAAACGATAAATTCTTTTTTTCCTTCCTCGTATTGTCATTGGAAAGTTGTCTTGATTAAAACCTTATTCATGAAGTCAAATTTCAAAACTACAGTCGAACGAACTCAACTCTATGAAAGATTATATAGGCTACATGAGAAGACCGGTCGAGATCAGTATTTCAGACGATTGTCCAGCGGAGAAACGGCACCAGACCCGCCGCACTTGTTCGCATAGTGCACCATTTGAATATGTCGTTTAATGTCACTCGTCCGGTTCATTATTTTGTGGCATATTGGACACGTCGTCTCTCCCGTGTGAACTTTCCGATGCATTTGTAACGACCTGATGTTCACGTACGCCTTTCCGCACTGTCCGCACGTCACCTGCAAAAAACAATAAATTCAAGTCAGCCAAATATAAGAATAAAAATTCGTCAATAGAGTAAAATATCGTTACAACACACTTTTGGGTACTTCAGAAAAATTTTGTTATACTGAAAAATTTTTTACTATGAGATTTTTAAAATTAATAACCTGAAATATTTTCCACATCCGACCTGCCCATACCGTAATCAAGTAGATCTTGCTTTACTGGCATTCTCAGATTTTTGTATTATTGTTTCAAAAACAGTGATCTTCCGAAAAAAAATTCGCTTCAATCATGTATTCCATCAGTTACACCAATCTCTTCATTCTGGGAGAATGATACGTGGAACCACCTTGAAACATGTTCGTCAATGATTACGGCTTCCATTCATGCTACAAGAACCGGTCAGTCACTTTTGGGATTTGAAATTTCAGACAGTGCCTGCCTTAGTCAGGAAATTTCTACCTGGTGAATCTATTAAACATTCCTCAAAAAATATTGTCAAGACTGGAATCGGGATTTTTTTATAATGCGATTGTTCTAACATATACTCTATTTTCTGTACCCCGAGACTCCGAAAAAATGTTTGCTATACTGAAAAATTAATGTAGCGAGATTTTCCTTCATACCAATCGTAAGCATACCTCTTTTCCTTTCCCGGAACAATTACTTGTTTGATCTTGAGAAAGCTCTTGGTCACTACTGGCGGATCCAGCGGCGTCCGAATGTCCATTACTCGCGTCTTCACGTTTCATCGTTAGATTCATCTCCGAGGTTGGGGACGAAGCCACGATCCCTGCCCCGTCATCCGTCAAATCCAACGATATGACCTGAAAAGCATACTCGATCATTCACCCACACGCTTCAATCTTATAGATTGCTAAGGAATAAAATGCTTCAAAAGAGCACGATCTGCGATCATTTCTTTAAATTTAGAATTCCACTGATGCGACGAACCTTAACGTTTTGCGGCCAAATATGAAATCAGCTCTGACAGCAAATGTGAGACGGACTTATGGTTACTTGTAATTTCTTTCATTTTGTTCACGTTTCCGTTACCGGACAAATTTCCTCAAACAAATCCAAAAGAAATCAAGATTGTAATTATCGTGCCAGTGAAATGAAAAAAGGTTGCCAAGATTTGATTTTCATTGAATTCCACACATTTGTTTAGTGAAAATACTGTACAGGATGTATCCCAAGCATCATATTTCAGACAAGTGATTTGTACGCCCACTCCGATAAACAAAGAGGAGATTCATTTTTACTCCGGAGTTAAAGGGGGCAGGAAATAATTATTTAATTGAACATGTACCCTTTCATCCCATTGCTCGTCATCACTTCCGAAAAGGATCCAACGATAGCGAGGTGACGGATTGACCTTTATCATTACAACCATAGTTTTATCTCGCCGATTCCCTCATTTTTTGGTTTTCAAATTTTTGCGCATATTTGCTGAATCGCGGTGATTCTATGAAGTTTCTCTCGATTACATAAACGGAAACGAAATCCCATGAACAGCATTTCCAAGTTTTTAGAAGAATTACATTATGTTTTTCAAACCCCATTCCATTAGAAGGTATGAACTCACTACAATTCTAGGCAGGGATACCAGAGCCAATTGAAATACTGTATTACAAATACTGTACATGTACTGTATAATATCCACGACCGTCAAGAAAAAATGTGGAAAAGCGCAGTCAGTAAGAGAAATCGTGTTCAAAAACAAAGAATAACACAAATTTTCCGCTGAAAATTTCCTATCGCAGGAAGAAAAACTCACCGGTAAAATTGCATTCGAAGCAGACGTTGTGGTCACCGGGGTATTACTGTGATGTAGTGGAAGAGGCTCGACTTCAATTTGCTGCTCCTCATCTGCAGTGATACACTCGTGCTGAACAACCTGTTGAGCTCCTCCATTGCTTAGATCAGTAACGGAATCAGAATTCGTCTCCTGGAAATCACATCAATGCCCCCAGGGGGAAAAATTTGAGTTTAAATTTGACAACAAAATAAAAAAGGATCCACCACTCACCGCGGATGACCGGTAGTTGAGATCCCATGCCTGTTCTTCGCTCAAACCACTCATCTCTTCTTTACCGTGATGGAATCTGGAAAAGGCTTGGGGGCCGGAATCAAACCCGTCAGCGCAAAACGACGCCATCTTATTGAACATCCCGTCCAATTGCTGGAAGTCAACCAGTCCTCCGGCACCAAACATCTCTCCGTTGCTCGTACACGGTTTCGATTTCTTCTCTGGAGGCGGTTCGTACGTCATACAAAGAGGCTCCTCCTCGTCCTCCGCATATTCTCGTTTTGACACGGAGTTCACTAAAATCATGAAGAAAAATGTTCAATTCATTCAATTACGGTATTCCGTGTGAATCGACGCTTCGACCTCTGGGTATCATCTCATGAGAATTGTACAACTGCGCTTGAAAATGAGAAAAACGAACAAATTTCAACAGGAAATCATTCAATTGAATTTTAGAAACGATCACGTTTTCCACGAAAAATGCTGAAATGCGGTTAGGTTCAAGTATCTACCAACTGAAACTGAATTCAAGTCCTAGGTTTAAAAAAACACTGAACTGCACAGAAGTGAAAATGCGCGGAAAACCCAAACTTAATTTTTCTGAACGCTTTCCTGAGTGACAAGTTTGTCATGCTGTAATATTTTTTGACGGAAGTTCGGAATTTAAAAATAAAAGGAATTTCGGATAGTTTTTGACACAAATGGCAGTGCGTAGTTTCGCCAGCGAACTGTTCGTCCGTTCAGAGGAAAGAAATATTACTGTACTGTCTCACGATCAGGTGTTCTCATTCACGTAAATACGGTACTGTATAAAAATAATACAGTTGTACAACCACATTACACCCTTATCTCTTGATGAATTTTTGCAGAACGGACTCGGACTGCCACCAATAAGCGTCCACCATGCAAGGAATGTAACTTATCCCAAGCACGTATTGCCTCGGATAAATGTAATGGCTTCAAGTAGAAAACTCCATAGGAGAACTTTCTTTTCTAAATCATTGCTGTTGCGGCAAATATGGGTGTCAGCAACGTTTTCTCGACGGAAGGCATTTTTCTAATGCTCTCGATTGTGCTGAACATTGTTTTCAATTTTACTTCGTGCTTTTGTGATTATTCAAATTACGAATACACATTCCTTTAAAAATGATTCAAATAGTGGTGCATTCAACAATTTCCGAAAATCTGGATTGCTGAGCCGTTTCATATGAATTCAAATTACTAGAGAGATTTTTTGGGGTCTAAAAATTATTGGTCATGCTTCACAAGTTTACATTACTCAGTTGATAAACTATCCGGATTAATGACTTCCCACTAGAAAAGATTGAAATTTAACTATGGAAAACGTGGCATTAAGACTAGCAGATGAAACATCCCGGAACTCCTAGCCCTCCAAATCCGTCATGCAATCAGGTCATTGGGATATTTTCATCAACTCACCTCCTCCTCGACTATCAACACAAAGAGACAAGGGTTCGTCATCGTCCTGAGGTTTCCGCTCTCGTTGCACAAATGTCAGCCCATCTACTCTCAGACTCTGGGCCGTTTTGAAGAAACTGGATACATTGCAATCGCGCACCGTCACACAACCAGTATACAAGAAGTCCACGACAGACTTCAAATCGGCAAACGAAATGTCACGGAAGAATATGACGGGGTGCTGCGACCGCGCGTCGCAATCGCGTAAGATGCTCTTGAAGTAGGCCGACCCCATTGAAAGCACCAAACGATGAGCTTTCAATCGTCGGCCTTCGCAAGCCAGCGTCACGTCAACGAAGTCTTCGGTTTCCCAAATTGAGTCCAATGCCGAGGCAAGACGAGTTTTGAAGTCGCCGCAGCTGACGGCGAATTCGGCGCGGTTGTCACGAGACACTGGCGGAACTGAAGGAGACCCGAGCGGCACGCTGTCCTGGTTCGCAGCGCTCGCGTCCATTTTCTCTTACTCACAGAAGGCACTCAAAACACGATCCCAAATCGTTTCACTTCTAATCTGTGGAGACACGCCACAAATCTTCAAGGTTGAACACACACACGAAAACGGAGCAGAAAATTTGAGTCCTCTCAATAATACCCCCAAAAATGTACAGTCCGATATGAGTGTACGGTATTCATTATTTCTTTTCTTCAAGTAAGGACAACGCCGACCTTCGAATACGGTGTCCGAACAACTACTGTGCAGTGGGAAGAACGTAATGTCATAGACGTTTCAAGTAGAGATCATCCACATCACTTGCGACCCTCTGGATTGTGTACAGAAAGCTCATGTTTTATTTAAAACTTCTTTTCCACTGTACAGTAACTTCTCAGACACAACACAATATCTGACCGCACATTTTCAGGGGGAAAAAATCACAATGTTGATCATTCTGCAAACAGGCTATGCGATCTTCTTTCCTTCATCAGCAAAAAACAAGTTCACGGACGTTTCGAAGACATAAATAATTAGCACGACTTTTATTGTGCTGCACAAGGACTAAATCGAAACGAAGTCTAGAACAAATCACAATGTGTTAGCAAACCCTTTTCTGATTTTCCTGCCGTGGATTCCGCTTCCTTTCTCTTATCTTTGGAAATGGTATCTACCAGGCAAAAAATACTAACGATCAAACACATCACAGCTGTGAAAAACGAAACTCAAGACGTTCGGAACCAGGCATCGGCTTCTAGTGCCACAACATCCATTTTCGCTTTAAATGCAATATTAATTTGTTATCACTCCGTTCACCAACGACTCCAGTAACTAGATTCAAAATTACAAGCCTTCAATAAGCAGTGGAATGAGTCCTTGCTATGAGCTCAGATCAGCAGAGATCCTTTCACGCATTCCATACCTCGTAAAACCGGGATTCCAAATGAGGAAGGAAAACTTAGGAAAAGGGGGTGTACAAGAAGATAACACATCATACAAGCTTAGTTTTGGTTGAAAATAAATCAATAGTAAGATTTGCTTCGGAAAGATTCCTCTACTATTTCGTTGAATTGAAATTTTCAAGTTTTCAAAGCGATGCTTTTGTGAGTAAAGATGTCAGCAGCGGGGTCAACCCAAAGTGGAACGTCATCGTCAATAAAAGCCAATTTGAAATTATACAAACATTTTAAAGAAAATATCTGAATTATGGTCAGAATCCCCCGCACACTCAATTTTCTCCAACTTAATCCGTCAAACTTTTTCCGCTTTTACTCTGGAGAAACACTGACAAAAATTAACCCCCTTCTTCGACAAGTGGGACTCTTGAGGATCACCACAATCGGTTGTGACTGTACTTCGTATCCGTGCATGACTTCGTCGCAATAAAACCATTTCTTGGCTTGAAAGGATCGAAATCAGTGGAGCGCTGATTAGCAGGCCTTCCAGCTGCCGCAGATGGATCACCATGGCTTGAGGAATCGCTCCTGGAGACCATTCACAAAGTATATCATTCTCAATTTAATTGCTCATCAATAGGTCACTGAATGCTAACCTTAGTTGACTACCAGACTTGGGAAGCGCGTTAGCCCCATTCAAGGTATCCCCAGGTTGATCATGATTCATAATCTTGAACGCGAAAAAGAAACCCCGATTCGCAATGATTGATTAGAGCAGCTTTTGATTATTTGTCAACAGCAAAATTCGAAGGATGAGCTAAAAATGCAACCGTCCTTCGAAAAAACCAACACCTTTGCGCTGCGGTCACAGAAAAAAGTCCAAATCCAAGTTAGATGCAACTGCATCCCTCAAAAAATTAAATTTTCATACTTCTGTAAGAAGTTAGAGAAAATTTCACACTTTTCAACCTGCCAAATCGCATGCACGTAAAAAAATCCAACAGAAGATAAAATCACTGCACTCACGTGAGAAATCGTACTTTTACGCTTAGCAGCTGTAGAGAAAAAAGTGACCTCTGGAACAGGAGGATTTCGGCAAGCTGTCCCTGGCTCATCTGTCCACATTTTATCTCTTGAGTTTTTAATCACCTGGTCAGTTCGACCATCATAAAATCCTGCGTAGATAACAAAGTTGATTGCTTGTGGAATAGTTGAGTCCAAGGAGTAATGTTTTTTCAAAAAAGTCAAGAATTTCTCGGATGGCCTGTCAATCGCCAGATGAACAGGAGAAACTTTCAGATCCTGAGAATAGACCACGAAAATGT
Source organism: Notodromas monacha (assembly GCA_905338405.1). Lineage (NCBI taxonomy): Eukaryota > Metazoa > Arthropoda > Ostracoda > Podocopida > Cyprididae > Notodromas > Notodromas monacha. Next base: position 15,413 of record CAJPEX010002967.1, read on the forward strand.
ACAGTCAAGTTTCCGCACTGAGAGAGGAAAAGGAAATAATTATCTCACAGCAAGCATGAATTCAAAGAGCATCTTTCCATGCCCACGTCGTTGAATGGCTTCTGGGACATAGAAATCCAGAATGCACATGGGTTTTACTTCATTTGTTGCACCATTTTCGTCAAGCAAGTACAGCTTTTTGTAGCCAACTTTCAGCAGGCCCATAAGTATGCCTTGATTCCTGAAATGATGATTATGTCATGCAAAAAAGATTAATTCTTCAAAGAAAGTAACCTCGACAAAAGAAGACATTTTTATATGATCAAAGTACATTCTTCAACACCAATGTCGTTAACTTCAGAATTTTTTATCAACTCCTGCTCAAAATCATGAAGCATATTTTATAATGAAGCATATTGTACAGCATTGGAAGATGTTCAATTTGTTGCGGCACAAATTGAAAAATGTAAAGCTTATTTCCACTAAACGGACACAAGACATCCTCTTATTTAATATACATCATGAAGCATCTCAAATTCACCTGAGTCTTTAAGAGTGTTTTCTAGACAGTTTACCCTATTTTTGTTCAAAAAACCACTTTGTGTCCTGTGCCATTAATACAAACTTCATTTCTTTCAGACCAGTATGGTTACGAAGATGCATTCTTTAATGAAGCAGTATTTATTGTGTACAATAAGTAACAGATGTTGAAAGATGAAATCTTAGTGGATTATAATGTCACTAGAGGAAATTGATGTAGGTGATGAACCCCACTTCAAGGCCAAAAATATTTTTGAAGAATTTTACTGGAGCTTTTCAGTATGAGAATAATAAAAATTATATACAGTACCTTAGCTGAAAAAGAACTTATACTGCTGCAACTATGAACAAAATTTTGCTCATTTTTGCTGTACTGTAGAAGTAGAAAAAACCAATATAAGATAAGTTTATAATGCAAATAAAAAAACACTTATATGTAAGGATCCATAGCTACATTTTTCATAACAAAAAAACTACTGTACCTATTTTTATAATGCCCGAGTTCATTCTTTACGACTTATACAATATTTCCAATTTTAGCAGGGAAATAACATTTATAATTTAAAATTAAGAGTTTGCAAATACTGTAGTTACTTCTTTAGTTATTTAGCATTAGGGTCATTTACTTTTGTCAGGGGTGCCAAATTTCTTCATGCACAAAGGTGCCACCCATACCAGGGCCGGCCTTGCTTGAACTTCAACCAAATAGATTTCAGTTATCTTCACCCAGATTAGTGATTCGAATGAAATCTCCAGGCCAGGATTAAAAATTATGAAAATCTTACTCGAAGCATGTACAGAAGACAGTTCCAAAAGCGTACCTTTTCTCAGATGGTTTCGTAATGATGTAAAGCACGTGATCAAAATTTCGCATCTTCTCGAAGGATGTTATCGCAGAACTCAGGCCTTGCGATTTTGCGGACGCCTCTCCGGCGATATCGATCACATCTTTCAGGTACTTCAGCCAGCCACTGCACATTTTCACATTAGTTTCATATGAACACTTGGACGTTTCAAGAATATCGCATCTTACACATTTGGACGAATCTCTTTGGTGAAATTTCCAGTCTCATCCCAACAGCGCACATCGAACGAAGGACCAGAAACTTTGTTGAAAAAACCAGGTAAGATATTTTCGAAGGAAAACTGGAACTCCATTTGTTCCGGGACCGCAGAAAAGTACCGACACAGTATTGAACGGATCACTGAATGTTAGCTACCTGCAAAGAACGTTTACAGTGTAACTTGAGGGAACTCGTACTTCACCCAACACTTCCGACCAAAAACAAAAAAGCAAAATAAAACACAGAAAAATAAAAAAAAATTATGAAAATGGCACTGAATTTTTTACGGGCTGCTCAAGGATGTGTTCTTAAATTCCTGAAGTGTTTCCGCTTCAACTAACAGCCGATTGAATTCATCAACGAGGGAGTCGAAGTCCGGGTGAGCGGATGTAACTTTTCTGAGCTTATCCATGGTTTCGTTGGCGGTCCGAAGCTCTTCGTCGACTTGTTTCTCATATTTGTCCAACGCAGACGAAATTTGGTTCAACATCACATCCGAGTAAGGGGCGTGCTGAATGCAATGCAAATACGTTTCAGCATCCCTGCAAGACGAAAACTCGTCAACATTGAGACCAACACGAGGTATTTTCAGCACTGACAAAAATAGGATAACTATCAAAATTTGCAAGCTCTAAGAATTCCAAGAACAATTCAATTTGAAGTATCATGTTCATCATTCAAAGAATGGTACAACTATCACTCATAACAGATAATTTCCATAGTCAAGCATCACATAGGTATAAAAACAATGTTTCATACACTAATTCACTCCATTTTCTCTATGAAAATCCTGCCGTTTTCGCGAGCTGGAAGATAGTTGAAAAAAAAAAAAAACGAATCACCTCGTCGCACTGGTGATGACATCCCGATCGGCCTCCGCAGTCAATTTCAGATCTTCCATGAAAGCCGCCAATTCTTGCCGTGATTTCAATTCGTCTCCTGTTAGCTTCGATAAACAGGATATGTGATCGTTCAGCTGTATCGCAGTCTCTTCCTCAAGCACTTCAAGATCTTTGAAAGCATCTGAAACTGCCACTTTGTCCGCTAACGTGTTGCGTATGAAAGTCAGTATTTCTGCAATAGCGTTCAAACTTCAGACCAGGAACATTTTTCACAGAGATGCCAAGGATATTTGAAAAATTTACCATCGTCGGTTTTTTCCTCCAAAGAGAAGGCATCACGCACAGCCTTTATGTACTTTTTCGAAACTAGAGAGAGACATTCACTGGACGACTGAAAAAACAAATTCATCAAATTTGAGTCAGTCTCAGCTACGATCATATACGGTACTCACTTCGACTTCCTTCGACAAACCCAGTGCTTCGCGAATTAATTGCACGGCGATGTGAAGTTCACCTTCATCAAAGATTTCTTGCAAACGCGATACAGTAACGAAATTGCTCTCACGATCCATTTCACAGTCACACTCTTAAAAGGGAGACAAAACTGCATTCAGGGCTACAGTTTTCGTTCCAGAGGTAGTTAAGAAGTAGGAATCATCTTAAGAGGCCCGCACGCCAGTTTATTCAAACAAGTCGCTGGCCAACATCAAAAAAACCAGCGCACTCTCAAAAAATTGCGTCAAACCGACAGTGCAAGTCCACCAGAGGAACACACAACGTTTCCAGAATATTTTCATCAAGTTAGGCTCCCTGAGCGACCTCAGTTTCTTGCCTAAACCATCATCGTATCAATAATCCTTTTGCAGCGAACAGATCGGTAAAGATGTGTGGTGCACAACAATAAGAACAAAAATACTTTCTATTGAAACAAGAATGTCAATATTCTCAAAATATTCTGCGATTCGTATTGTGACACAAGACGTGATGAGAGGCATATAAAATTCTAACGAAAGGATCCGCATCTTTGAACTGAATCACTGCAAAAGAACCTGATCGACATTCTGGAGCACTCATGTGATGCTACGGCGAGAGGACTGACGATCAAAGACCGCAATGGCGAAAACACAGAAGAAACGATCAACAATCACTTTAGAGTTCGTTGGATGAATGGTCGAAGTGAATAATCGATGGATCAGAGTCGAGGTATTCCAGCAGGAATTCTTCTAACGTATCCGTCGTCCACTTATCGATGGCCAACGTTTCTTGGACCTCCCCCACAGCATTCATGAGCTTCACAACCGGATCTTGCCCCCGTTTATACTGGACGGTTAATCCAGGGAACTTCTCCGGTCGATCACTTTTCACGAATGCTGAGGAAAGAATCAAATTTCTTTTATCATCAATAATTCGTTGAAGAAAGGATTCGGAATTTCCTGCACATCAGATGAATTTTCTAGATCCACCGAAAGATCCAAAGAGAATGAAGGTTACTTTCAGATCACAAGAACTTCATAAAATCCAATGAAGCAATCCTTTAATTAGAAGCTTAATTAAATCCACGTTCTTGCGATTAAATTATTCTTACAGTACAGTAGCCCAATAGAAACTCGCTTTTCAGACGGTCACGAAATACTGTAGTTAAAAACTTAAAATTACAATCGGATATCGCCAAAATTTCTTCATAATTTTTATTAAACGTTTGTGAATTGAGGCATGATAAAAAATTGAACACAGGAACGGATAAAAAATTCCTCAATGCTTAAATAGCTCAGTTGAGGGAATCATCATCGAAGCAAATTGATTCTAGGTGCCACAATAATGGCCTTTTTTTCAAGAGAATATCGGAAATCCGACAGAAAAAAGAATGTAAGTTATGCTTTTGACCATTATTTGAGCCTGCTCCATTTCCTTCTGTGTTCGACGGTTCAAAACAGTTTGCTTTTAATACTGGATTGCGCAAGAATATGCACACTCTTTCTTCGACGCAGTCAAACTGTTTTACACTCTTTGTTTCGTTCCATGCGAGACACAATTAATAATTTGTTGACGTGAAAATTATTTGGACTTCGTCTCCAACGAAAAATTATGAATGCTGATCTCACCCTGAACTTGGGGGTAGGCCCCTAATTTTCATCCACAGACTTGTAAAGATGCCCTCGCGTAGCGTTTCACGCTTGTTGACGAAGTGTCTTTCTGACAACACTGCTTACACGACTCCCTGGGAATAAAAACATATTTTTCAAGCTCATAGAAGTCTTTCCATTTGCACGGTAAATTATTTTTGTTCATGTGTATACTCACAGCAATGGTTCGAGATCGAAACTTGAAAGCTGATCGCAGGAAGTGCACATCAAGTTGGCTCGATTGAGTCCTAGTTCTCGGCATTCTTCGACACTCAGCTCAGCCAAGGCGAAATCTATGACAGCGAGCGTCGCCGCCGCGAACGCTGCTAGCGTTCCACTATACATCGTCACCGACCCAACATCAATTCAATATACTGTACATCCAGATATACTACCAAAAACAAAATCTGCAATCTATCGAATGTTTCAATTAGATCATGATATAGTACTTCGCTAATTGACACACAGAGCTAAATCAAATTGGAAACACAGTCATTGCGATGGATCCACCCCAACTTTACAGGGATTCAACAATACAGCTTCCCGTAACCTGCGCCACTGTTTTTTCTCAGATTAAAATAAACCACTCCGAAGACAGTGTATCCTTTTCCTCTAAAATCTCCCAAATTTTCTTGAATTTGCGGGTTTACACGAAAATATATTTGTCAAGAGCACTTCGCCACTTCATTCCCGAAGAATCACCAAAACAAATAAAATCAGCCGTGGCAAAAACCACAGACCAAAAAAAAGCGAACGGAACATCAATCACGGGATAACCCTCGGTGCACTCTCGGGTTTGGTATCAACAACGAAAAAATTACCTCACTATTGGAGGATTTCAAAATACGTAGAAGTATAGAAAGAGGACAAACAACACGACTCCGACAGCTGCGACTTTGGCATACGTTGAACTCAGATTGAGATACCTGGCATCCTTCTTGTATTTCTGGCTCATCATGGATAGTCCATGAGCTTTCCCTTCAAGCTCTGAAACGAGAACTTACGATATTATTCTTTCACGCAGGGACGATGGAAGAATCACCTCACCTGATATAGCCGCTCCTCGTTGTAGAACATCGTCAATATTCTCCATCATTATTTTCTGAACATCGTGTAATTCTGTATTAAGATGAGCTAAATTGCGGCGAGCGCGTGAGTCCATGAAGTTTTTTTTGGCCTTCTGAATATAGGTGTCAAATTCAATGAACGAATACGGCCGAGAGATCGAAGAAAGCTTCGATCCATACTGCACATGAAACTCTTGAGCCAAATCTTCTAAATAAGAAAATGCCAGTCGTTTGGAGAAGTTCCTTTCTGCTAAACAAAGGTAGCAGACGCCCCCTTCAATTATGTAACTGAGGACATCGAGATATTCAGATAAATTGTTCTATTCTTCAAGTATTTCACGTGTTACTCACTGGAATATACATTGACCACTTTCTATGGAGCATCGCGGTGGACTCTGAGGGGTCAACTTCTTGAAAAGCATTTTAGCCTGATTTTGGAAATCCATGACTCCTTTGCCGGACTGTGAAGAACACAGTAAAATCACTTCGGGGCTTCGGACAAAAACGGAAAAAGCTCACCCGTTCATCTTCTTGAATAGAGGCTGCCAAGGGTAGCCCGTCCACGACACGGGCTATCATCGTCATTAACACCATTTTCAAAAGGAATAAATGAAGAAGTCCTTCAAAAAAAACACAGAAAGTACGGAAATCGAAAATTTAAACTTTCTTTGCGGCCAAAAATGATCAATCCAAACGCTTCTAAATAATCACGATCGCATCACATTTCCAGAGCACGAAATGTAGCAAATCCGGGCGATCAGTTCAACTTTCGGTGAGCTCTGCAAAATAATACTGGAATGATAACCGCCACATGGCCTTCGCGCACAAATGCTCTCACGAGTGACACCATCGGCTTTTGGCGCCTTCAAAGATAATCCACTGATAAAACAACTATCGGCCTCAACACACGGTTCGATCGAAAAATAATAATGTCGGCATCATGCTCACCGTTCTCTGTGGGAATCACGACGTGAGAAACCTGTACCACACTGCCTCACATTCGATCACCGACTCGAGAACAGTCATACTTTATTACTCATGGATCATCTTTCCTGTGATTAACGCACACGTGCGCAAAAATAACATCATTCTAGCCCACGTGGACCTAATTTCCCTACATGTAGCGAACCGGCTGTTCACTACTGCGACGCACAGACGTAAATCACACGCGCCGACTGAGACAGATTCGTTCGGGAGTGGGTGAACCACAGCGTTAGAGAGGCGCGCCATGACATCTAATCTGATATCCACCTCAGCAGAACGTATCATAGAACTTTTTGGATGCACAATGAACAGAATCACTGTACAATACAGTACAGTACTGTACAAGATTCAGCACATCGAAAACAGCAGTACAGTACAGTAATTTTCTTAAAATTTACATGTAGGACCCTATTATTTCTTTCAAATCACTGCTTTTTTCCCTTTACATCTAATCACAAAAAGCACGCTGTTTTTAATATTTTTGAACAAAATGAAAAAAATTAAGTGCCTCTTCAGGTGCTGCGTTTTCGGCAGCTGCATTTCCATGAATTTAATTTATTTCTTTAACTCAATATATTCAGCTCAATTTGAATACTGAATAAAATGTGAAATGTTTCATATAGCATTCTTCAGTTACATGACACTTACTATAGCTTCCTCTGCAAAATGTATGCATCAGCAGTAACTAACTATAGGGTGTCTATATCCAATACACCTCAGAAAATGTTAGAATTTTATTTTATTTTCAATCACCTGATTGTACAAAGATGTACAAAGCTCTCTATATGTCACCGATTTTGGTGTGATAATTTTACCCTGAGAGAAAGGAAAACATTCCACTGTTTATCAATAAAATCAATCATCGATCATCGTTCAGCAGTAAAAGAATGGTCTCAAACAGAGCTGCTGTGGAATCCCGAGCAATTTTCGAGTCAAGATAATCTGGAAAACAATAATAAAATAAAATAATGGAAGAAATTGGCAAAGGGAATCGGATGACGCGAAATTTAAAAATCCCAGCACGACGGCGGCAACGAAAACCGCCTCCGGCGAAACGCTCCCAATTCTTCATTCGATGCTGAAAAGCACTCCACGGAATTGCGCGATGAGTGGAATTCGCTCTTCGCTGATCCTCTCTCCTCGCATTTCTTGCGATTGAAAAGGCAAAAAGACGAAGGATCAGAATGCAGAACAATATACCGTATGAGAAATCCCGCCATATCGATGGCTTTCCGCGTGGACCAAAAACGAACGGAATGATGCTGCGCATACTTGTACTTCTGTCAATAGGAAACTTATAATTAATTTGGTTTTTCTTGTATACTAAGCACATATTTCCCCGCGAACTTTGGAGAGAAAAAAAGTGGGCGTGTTTCATTCAGCAAAACAAGTATGATAAAAAGAACTTTTTCCAAAATTTGACTTTCAAAAAATTTCGATGATTGTGTGTCTTGCACTATAAGTACACAGGGGGCATGGTGAAATTTGAGAGAATGCGATAAATGTGATATACGAGTATTTTGGCTTGTATACAGTCAAGAGCTTTCTAAGTGAAGTACTGTTATTACAAGGCCATTCACTTTCTTCTGATGGGCCTACATAAACTTTAAATGAATTTTTGAATACTGATGGACTTAATAGTCTTCACGCCTGCGATTTTTTATATTCTTTATTATATGCGGTTTCTGCATGAGGAGGCCACACTTCAATATTTGGCAGACAATCTGCAAAATTCTGCAAAACAGTATAAGCTGCTCAGTCTTTTAGAAAAATGGTATGCGTGTGTTTGTCTCTGATACGACATTTGTATTATTGACAGCACCTAAATTCTAAGGCATCCTTTCTGTCAAATTATTTTATACCCGAGGTTATAATAACCTCGGGTAAAGAAAAAAAAAAAGAGCTTTGCATATGCGTGCCGGGGAAAAACATTCATGATATGTATGCATTTTCATTTTTGGGATCTTTTCTATTTTTAAGTTTTCTTCTTATTCTTTTTACAGCTGAAAATTTATCTTACTCAATCAAAGTGTTCGCTGATATGCCTCAACGATGCCAAGCGCAATATTTTTCCAGTTTCCTCTGGCAAAAAAATTAGACATGCACTCCATTCCTGTTTCTGTAATTTGTTCATCTTTTCATTTTTTATCCTTTGACAGCTGCTCCTTTCTATACAATACGATTTGAATTTCAAGCCTTTTGAACTCGTTGTTTGTTGCCTTGGCCAGGAAATTAACGCGAAGTTGAAAGTTGTCTGTGAAAAATAATGTAAATTGCCGCAAGGTAGGGTTGAAAAATATTTGTACAGTATATGGAACTGCTATGTCAATAACTTACCATGAGTTGATCCATATAGGCGAGGAGATGATAGGTAGACGATTTATAAAAAATGATGCATTATAATTACTGTATACGGTTTTAAACAAGGTAAAGTTATATAAAGTATTAAGAAAAAATGACACTACGGATGATGAATGCAGAGCATAATGTAACATACAAACAATTGACTCGGATTTACAGAATTTTATCATATTTTAATTCTAATAGATAATAGATTGCATGAAAAATGCCTATGTTAGATTTTTTAAAATTCGGATTTCATGTAAAATAATTGCCTGCCAGACTTTTTTTTATAGAATTGAACACGAAGAACTGCACGAACAAGTCTCTCTTAAAATTAAGCAATACAAGAAAAGTTTGAAAATTTCTGAACAGGGTAATCAAATTTCAGCAAGAAAGACGGGTCTCATTTTTGGGTAATAGGCATGACAGAAAGGGCAAGAATGCCTGTCAAAATTTTTCATTCAAAGAGCCTGGCTTTTTTGTGTGTGCAGAATGCCACCTTTTGGTTTGATTATTGAATGCTTCATTGGTTTTCAAAACTGCAACAGAGATGCGTAACCTAATTCCAAAGATTTTTAGATTTGCCAAGTAAGAAAATTGGCCACCGAAAAATTTTGCATGAAGTTGATGCAATGGCTGGAAATTAAAGCGATGCAGTCATGGAAAAGCTCATCGTCTTTGCTCTCCCAAAAAATTTCTGTGAGCACGAATAATATGCAGTAGTTTTGAAATCTTTTTTACTAGACGTAGCATAAAAATTATTGTTCAGAACAAATTCGTTCTTGATGTCCCACGTTATAATAATTTTTTTGAACGAAGGTTTTGGACAGGTCGATCTCAAAATCCTTGTTGTGACAAGATTTTATCGCAATGCGAATTCATTTCTAGATTTGGGCTAAATCTGCTAGTTCAATTTTTTTTAATTTCAAAGCTTCTGGGATGCCAATTTTGCACCCCAAGAAAAAAAAAATTCTGGCTCAGCGGCAGAAGGGTAATTAATTGATTGCAGTCTATTTTTGGCATTTGACCCAAGCACCCAGGTGCAGGCATTGGCATCAACACCAACTTTTTTTTCTTCTTTTTTTTTTTTACAGCAGGTTCCATTTCCACAGGGCATCTTATTTCCAGTCCGAGCGAACCAGCATCGCTGGGGGATGATCAGCTTTTCAGCGGCATTCTCCTCTCATTGCCGCCGCACCCGAGGCATATTATTCACGTCCCGGACTCGCTAATGCATACCATGAAGGAATTCCTCGGCAAAAATGGGCACGGAACGGGTTATGCTCTGTATATGAAATGAGCAGCAGCAGCGTATCAGCGGGGGGAATGTGTGTCGACGCCGTCATCATCATCGCACCCCCCCCCCCCCCCCCTTTAGAAAAAAAGGAGAAAGAACGTAAAAAAGTGTAAGTATAGATATTTTTATTTTTTATACGTTTTCGGGATATTATAAGTCCCGGGGTTAGTCATTGCTCGATCATCCCCGGGTCGCTATCGCAGGACGAAGCTGCCGACTCTCCTGCTCTTGCTCTCCGTTGCGAGGCTCACAATGCCCGCTTTTATTGTGCTGGGGATCTGCAGCACAAAGGCCGCCATGAATGCGTCCAAATGTCCTGTCCAAGCAGGGGCTTTCAGATATTCATGGTCCAGGGGGATTCAACAAATCCTTCTTTATAAACTTCTTTAGTTTGTCAATTGAAATATCAATAAAGGCAGAGAAAAGATCCTAATTACTCAATTTTGTCATGATAATTGTGATGTTGTTCATTCAAGTAAATTACTAGCTGATCTAGCCTGTGGTAAAACTAAACCGTTGTTATTTGTATCATCAAACACCACCTTGGTAAATGATAACATAGCTCTTTTGAAAAATGCGTGGCATTTTAAGAACAAATTCATGGAATTTTAATAACAAATTCATGCCATTTTATAACAAATACATGACAACTTAAAAACAAATTCATGACATTTTAATACTGTAACAAATTCATGACATTTTAATACTGTAAACCTTATCTGGGAACAGGCTGAAAACCTTGTGCTTAAATTTGGGCTCAGTAATAGCCTTACTGTAACAAATTCGTGGCATTTTAATAAAAAAAATATATTCAAATTTTCTAAGGTGTCCTAAGTGGTGGAATTTCTACATTGAACAATGCATAAATACAGTACTTTGGTTAATGCATTTCCTGAGCACCTTCTTTTCTTGTGCCCAGCATTCCACAGCTACAGAAATGAGCTTCAAAAACATTTGGGACTCCAAAAATTCAATGGAAAGGTTCTTTTCAAAGTCTTAGAGGACCAAGATCAACTGTTAACTTCATTTATATGATTTCTCATTAAAGATTATTTCCAAATTATTCAATCAACTAAACCTTATCTGGGAACAGGCTGAAAACGTTGTGCTTTAATTTGGGTTCAGTAATTGCCTCATGCTGCAATTCTCATTACTGTACTAACATTTTGTTTTTGTTATCAGGGAAGGGAAGAAAGTGTATGCATTTACATCAGTTGTGCAATAGTACATTTTGTGATGCTAATTTTTCTATTTTGAATGCTGATGTGATGGAATGTGTTTAAGTGAATGTGGATGTTGAGAGGAGGGGGTTTGGATGTGGGAACATTGCTTGAGCCTTGTGAACAGTGAAAAGTGGAAAATTAAGCTTGCTGTCCAATTCAATTCAAACTTCCTCAATCCACAACCAGCATGCAAAAATTCAAACATAATTGCAATTTGCATTCCTGTGAAAATTAAAGCAAATTTCCTATAAGTTCAAAATACATGCACAGCAGGCATCCAATTGGATTATTGCCAATGAATTGTAGGGGGGTCAGATATCTGAACCAGTAACACAATTTTTGACTGATGCATAGAATAGAATAATTATAGGATTTCAGACGTATGCATTCTTTTTTATTAAATTTTTTGTTTTTGCTTGTTTCTAAGGAAATGTTAGAAACCTCGTCGAGATCAGTATTTTTAGCTCTCCCAGAAATGGCGGTGTCGATTTCTAATTGCTGCCGATGTTAAGGGGCCATTTTGCGCATTATTCCCGTCCATGATGTCAAATCATTCCATTGTTCCTTTTTTCAATTGGTTATGCTACCTGCTGTGCAGTGACTATACTTGGTAGACGTGAATTCGAGACACCAATTCAACAGGCAGCATATAGCAGGAAATGAAGATTTTTCTTCTTATTTTGGTAACTGCTTGTGGAATTCTCGCAGTTATCTGGTTTTTTATACATTTTTTTCTTATTAATTGGTTTAGGGCATTTTGTTACTCAAATTTGCTTTTCATATATTTTTAAGTTATTTTGGTTCTTGTTGATATTTTGACTGTAAGATCTGCCTGATCCCTACTGAGTACTGACACAGTCTCTTTGGTGTTCGTACACTGTTCTGAGACAGCAGAATTAAACTCAGCCTCTGTTGGGTGGAAATGGCAGGTAGCTGTGGGGTCGCATACACGCGCCATGACCCAAGCACAGCATCCTTGCTTGGGCACGCCTATGTCACATGTAGCGGCCCATGGACCCGGAAGCGGATTGGCACCTGGTTCACTGCAATGCAGCAAACTGGGTGATTAATGATAAGATCTGAAATGGCAATGAAGCCCAGCAAAGTCTCCAAGGACTTCACTTCTTCAAGAGCATTGCCTGATGGCAGTTGTTGGATTGTTCCTGCTGAGAGATCTGTCTTGTCTGATTGACGTTTGAGAGTGTGTGAAAGTCTTGTAGATTTCCTTCTGTGGTTGCCTGTGGGTCTGCTATTAAAGTGTGCTACTTTAAGGGACTCCCTTTTAAAGGATCCGGCCGTTAAAGGCTTAATTCGTTAATTCATTTCCAAACTTCTTTGTCAATTCTGGCCTGACAGCAGCAACAAAGACATATGTTTACAGAATTATATTCCAAATGGTAAAAGTTCAAGAAGATCATATGAACATTGTGTAGTTGGACCTTGATACACCAATCATCAAAAACTTTAAAAAATAAAAATAAAACATAAAACTCTCAATATAAAAAGTTTATCATGCCCAGTCCAAATTCCCTCACAAACAATTGATGTAAATAAAAACGGTTCTGTCTAAAAATTGAAAGGATTTTCTCTGTACAAAATGTAGTCCCTTAGGGTTCACTACCCATCTAACAGAGTTTCGTAATTCCAAGATTTTATTTTCAAACCTCTATATTGAAACTTGAAATTTTAGAGGCCTTATGGCCATTTTTTTTTATCCAGGAAGGAAATTTGAATAAAAATTCAACAATGCCTTTTGAATGAAAGGTATAGGGACTCATTTGGCACATGTACATTTGCCTTGTACATTTGCCTTCAAATTCAGCATAATCCTGTCAACTCACTTATCCATCAGTTTAAGGTCCAGAATATCTCTAATCTTATCTTCCTGGAACTCTTTTTTTTAGTAAACACAATGGCAGTTCCTTTGACGTAAGAACTCCTTGATTAAAATGTGTACTTGGTTCGCAATGAGCTCACCTTTGAAATAATTTCGACTGTACATGATTCAAACTCCAGATGATGGATCCTAATAATTTGTATATACAGTACAGTGCTTTATTATGAATTAGTTTCTTTGCAGAGAAAATAATCGAATGATATTGACCAAGCTATCCTTGTATCCGTATGTCGAGACGTGGTCGCATGTCAGAAGTTGTTTCATCACCTTTGATGATTTTTTATGCCCTAACATTGACGAATAACTCGGTATGCTATTTGTGTACAACAACAAAATCGGCGAAAGAAAACGTGTAATCATAAATACTTTCTCTCAAGGAAATCATTTGACCCCAGCCGAACATCGATGAGGTATACTCCTTTCCGTATTTCATACAAGTACAATGAATATTTCTCTAGTCTAGATACTGTATTTATTCAATTGATAACAGCAGTTTATCCGTCAAAGACACGAGAATAAAACGACTTTGGGGAACATGTGAGTGTACAGTACTATAGTTGCTCATTTCGTATTGCTTCTTCAAATTCAAGCAACAATATTCTGTAATTTATTCAATATGTATGCCAATTTTATGAGACCGTAATATACTCGTAGTACAGTGGTACAGATCACTCACATATATGTGTGGTCTGTGTTCAACATTTTCGGAAAACAAAATCAAGTGGGAGTTTACGCAAGTGAAGAAGATATCATATAGAATAAAATAAATACAGTATTATATTTTCATCCTTTTATATAGAAGGTCTTTTGAATTTCTTTGGTTCTTATGAGGCGCTAGTCTAAAAAAAAGCGTTCTATATATTCTCATTTTCGATGAATTATTTGATTAGAAATATAAGATTTCGTCCGCGCATTGCTCAAAATATTTTTCTCTGAAACTTTAAATATATAATAGACCTAATTCTAGCATATCGTCTTCGCTTCCCAAAATCAGGATCCAGCTGTCCATAATTGACTTTATTCTATAATCGCATGAATGGCGTTATTTCCAGATACGTACAGTACACTCATAATCCATTATTTACGCGGCCAACCCAGAAGTAAGGTTATCGCTGCATTTTTTTTTCTCTCTGGATAACTGTGATATAGATACCAGTAAGCTAGAATAAATTAAGAAAGATAAAACGGATTGATCAAAGACATCATCAGCGGCGAAAGTGTAGAAAGTTGCTGCTCTCTATAGCTGTCGACGACGAGAAAGCTTGATGGAACCCCTCGAGTTCAGGGGTTCTTTTCATCCGACGAGTCTGCGACGACAACGAATGTATATAGGGGGACGGGACGGATATCCGGTTCTGATTGACCTGCATTGTCCAACTGCCTGCCCACTCAAGGTCGTCCTAAGAGCACCCTTTCTTTGACATGGCACTAATTACCAAATCTACTTGACTACCTCCACCCCCCTCCCCTCCCTCCAAGGACTATGTTTAAGAATATTCATGTTTAAGGAACTAAACTTACCCTGAAGATAATCGTGAACAGTAAAGCCGCACTCACTCAAGAGGATGCTTCCTATTATATTTTTTAAAATTTGGGTGACTTTTATTCAACCCTTGGGCGGAATCAAATATTTTCCGCAGTATTTTCATTTTCTTTCTCTTTCTAAATGAATTTAATTTCTCAGAATTACTGAAAAAAATATTCCACCTCAAAGCATTTTCCTCAGAAGCTGTCGTATCATGAAACCCCGACGTAAGTCGGGGGTTTTTTAATACATGAAAAAGCGTCGTAACTTGAAACCGACGTAACATGGGTCCGTCGTAAGTCGGGGGCCCACTGTATTCATGTTTAAGGAACTAAACTTACCCTGAAGATAATCGTGAACAGTAAAGCCGCACTCACTCAAGAGGATGCTTCCTATTATATTTTTTAAAATTTGGGTGACTTTTATTCAACCCTTGGGCGGTGCTGTCAGGACTTAATTGCGCTAATTTTTTTTGCCACAGGTAAAAAAAAAATACCTACATGATCAGAAAAGAAAAAGTCTTGAAAAACGAAATTTTTTAAAAACTTTCCTGCAGAAATATTTCCCCAAAAATTATTCAGTGTGGGGGTGGTATTTTTTAAACATTCCTGCGCTAAGATTAGCGTGAGGGATACATTTCGAAAACATAAGTTTTCCCTTTCCCAGATTTTTCTGGACTTTGGCTACTCAGCCGAAGCTTCATTTTGGTGACTTTTGGTCAAACCAAAATGCACAAGCAAGAAAAAATTTCCCAGATCCCCCACGTGATGGAATTTGAAATACTGGGCAACTGCCAACTAAAAGTTAAGTGATGGAACACTTTGAAACTTGATGAAAATCCAATACTTTTTAGTTGGCAAAACAAGCCATCTTTATTACACGAATAAAGATGGTCCTTTCGATGGCAACATTTTTGGGGTACCGGGTCATCCGCCAGTCGGTCAATTGACGGTCGCGCACCCGCCGGTCGTCAAGCGCCGGTCGGTCTAACCGCCAGCCAGGGCAGTCCTTGGCCTTGCCAATCCCCAGTCCACCAAATTGCGGTCCGGTCACCCGATTGTTGGGGCACCCAAACAATTGGGTGACAAGAATCATGCTGATTCTTTCTAGAATTTGGTGAGCATAATGGTATTCTACCATAGATTATTTTTTTTTACAAAATTTCATCTTATAAAAATTTTCAAAAACAGAAAAAACTTATCAAACCCAACCTAACTTAACCTAACATATCCTAACCTAACCTAACCTAACCTAAACTAACATAACATAAACTGACCTAACCTAACCTAACCTAACATTGCTGAAATTTTGAAAAAATTCTGTGGTAGGATACCATTCTGAAAAAAAAAATCAGCATGATTCTTGTCACCCGATTGTTCGGGTGCCCCGACAATCGGGTGACCAAACCGCAGTTTGGTGGGCTGGGGANAAAAAATCAGCATGATTCTTGTCACCCGATTGTTCGGGTGCCCCGACAATCGGGTGACCAAACCGCAGTTTGGTGGGCTGGGGATTGACGGGGCCAAGAACTGCCCTGGCTGGTGGTTGGACCGACCAGCAGGTGCGCGACCGTGAATTGACCGACTGGCGGCTGACCGGACACGCATTTTTGGGTATCAGGGACAAGTTCACAAACTAAATGCCATCTCACTGTTTGTATATTCACATAAACGCCATTTTCAAATATTTTTATCGAAGGTTCATTTTTTACCCATATATTTTGTATCCCCTTTGAAAATGATGCTGACCAAGATTAGGGTGTGGCACACTCTTGTGTAATTACAATGAACACGCTGCAAAGCCCGATGGAAATATATTGTGAAATTGCAGTGGAGGGTCTGTTGGGCATGCATGTTAATGTACAATATAATTCTTAGAAGTTCGTAGAAATAACCTCCCCTCCTCAAAATCGCGGTGCCAGGCATATCCTGGTACCGGCTATGGTGACAGGATACACCTGGCACCGTAGCATCCTCGACGATAACTTTTCTGCTTTGATTGAGAGTAGTAAAACCTTATGAAGGTTAATTGTTAAGAATACTATATAAACTGCATCCTCAAGAAGAATTATCATCAGAACAAGTTGCGATTCAGTTGTGCATTTATTCCAAGTTATCCAAGCCCGAGCTTGTTGAGTTGTTATTCGTTTATTCTCAAAATATATTTTACTGTTAACTTAGGAATTCCTAAAAGGAATTCCCAGTAATGTCCCGGACTGAGTCATTTGTTTCATTTATCCAAACACTCGACACCAAATTATATTGGAGACTTCTGTCCTCAATATAAATTGGTAGCAGAGCGTTCTATAACACAGTTTCTGGCCCTCGTTCTTTTTGTTTTTGTGCTCGCGTTTCTTGTCCGATTTCAAGATGGTTCGTGGTACCGGCATCAAGCGCAAGGCTGTTCTTCGTCCGCCAGGTACTCCTCCGCCATCAGGTTCGACCATTTTACGTCCACCCCCTCCTAAAGTTACTCGTTGTGGACGACCTCATAAAGCTCCTGTATCCCAAAGCGTTTCCACTGCCCCCGTTTTACCCTCCACTGCTCTTCAATATGACTTAAATGTGTCTGAACCCTTTGATGATCATTCTCTCCATTCTCATCCCACTTCTGCTACTATTCCGTGTTCCTCGTTGGATAATCCTTGGGCACCTTCTCTGCCCCGTCGCTCTAATCTTGTTTCGCTTCTTCTCCATATCGCTTGTAGCCTGACTGCGGGTGATCGTGGATTACTTAAGCCTGATCTTTCTCTTCGTTCCTCTATTTTTCATGATGTTCTTCAAACTCTTTTGGATGTTTCCACTGATCTCATTTCCTTCGATTTATCAAATCTTCCTGATGCAGATTGGTGTGCTCTTAATGTGCTCATCACGTCTCTGGGGGAATTGATAATTCTACCTGTTGATGATTTAATCGATCAATGGACGGCCATCCGCCCTCCTGCTTCTATTATTCTTTGTGTGCGCATACCGCCTCCATTGTCTCAAGCTCTTCAAAC